>JAKSZP010006263.1:0-15488 GCA_022478985.1 Massospora cicadina | reverse complement strand
GGCTCTGAAGTCGAGCAGACCCATGCCACTATGATGAGGGACAAACATGACCTCTAGCCGTACTGGTGGAGGGCGGCCTGACCAAAGCCATCTTTACAGCAGGGCATACAAGGATTTGAAATAGCTTGGGGAGAAGGGGATGCCGTGGGCTCCAAACCAGACTTTGGAGAAAAGCATAGAGTTGGCTAAAACAACCCTGCCAGTAAGGGAAGTAGGGTGGGCCTAAAGGAGGCGATTCGCTTCATCACGTTGTCCAGAATAAAGCTCTCCATTACTGCTGACGCGTATCCGCCTGCCTCCATCCACACGCCCAGATGGCGTACCAGTCCTATGGTAGGGCGTGGCACGAAGGGGAGCACCAGTGGGGCGGTGTGTGTTGAGCTGGTAGGGCGAGGACGTGGGCGAGCAGATGGGCCAGGTTGGGAACTAATTGCTGGGGCCCAGAAGTTCTGAGATCGACCAAGGAGGATGATTTCGGTTTTGGAAGCGTTCAGTGCCGCGTTACTTACCTGGGAATACTCCTAGATGAGAGCTTCAAGCGCGCATGCATCTTGATTATTAGACACCCCAACCACACAATCATCTGCGAACGCCATCATCTTGACTGGGGCTTGGCCTGGCATATGGACCCCAGTGAGTTGGGCATTCACATTTCGCAGTTGTGGGTCAAGGCTGAAATTTTATAAGATTGGCTGAGGGGGTCCCCTGGTCGCAAGCACCTTTGAGGGCAGACTACTTCCGTTAGGAAGCCAGGGCCATGTACTGCCATTGTTGCAGATTCCGTGAGCAGCATCACCCATTTGATGAAGCGAGGGGGTAAGCAGAATTGATGGAGGCAGGCCCTGAGGTATTCCCAGCTTACTCAAATAGGCCTTCTGTTGGTCCAAGAATATAAGTGCCCCAGAGGCCGTGGACTGGCATGCATTAGCCACAGAGTGCACTTTGTCCCAAATTGACCTTCTGGGTATGAAACCAAATTTTTATGGAGAGATGGTGGCAGATGCTACAATCCCTAAACGGTTAGCCATGATTTTAGTTAAAATTTTTGTGTCCGTGTTAGTTAAAGAAATGGGGCGCCAGTTGCCTAAGTTTAGCTTGTCCCCTTTCTTGAAGAGTGAGACAGGGAAGGCCTCTTGTCCTCCTGGTAGGAGGCGCGTTTCCAGAAGGCTCTGGTTAAGTGAGGCAAGCAGTAGTGGGGATATATATTTGAAGTACTTTTTATAAAAATTCATATGGAATGCCATCTTGGCCTGGGCATTTCCGGTTTGGTGCACTGTGGATGGCTGTCCATAATTTGTTTGGAGTAAATAAATTCATTATTTCTGGGTTTTGGGAAACAGTGCAGATGTGGGTTTAGTCAATAAATTCCGCCACTTCAGCCAGCTGAATTGGATCAGATCAGTATAACATGGAGTAATACTTTTGTGTTTTGATTTCCACTTCAGCTGGTGTATCCGCGATGATATTATCAATCTTTGCACCTGTGTGCAGGCCACGCTCTGGCGTGGTGCAAATTCTTTTAAAAAATATGCGGTGCACTTTTCACCCTCTGTAATGCGTTTGGCTCTTTACTGAACACAAACCAGATGTTTTTGTTGCCTTTCGAGCGCGTTGAGGTGGGTGGCTGCCTCTGCCCATTTCTGGCCCCATGCAGGGCTGTATCCTGTGGCTGGGATGTTGGAAACCAGGTGTGCCAACTCTGGCAGAGCATGCGAGATGATGTCTGATGTAGATCTTGAGCGTCAGGAGGAGAGGTGGCAAGAGTGGCGGATGTATCTTCTTTGAAGGCTGCACATGTGGAGATAAGGTCCGCGAAAAATGGTGTAACAAACTCTATTGCCAAAGTTGCTGATTCCACCCAAGTGGAAAATCCTGGTGACGCGAGTTTGGGGGGGCGGAGTTTGCACCAATTTGTGGCCTTAGCCACTGTGACAGGCAGGTGGTAGGTTATTAAGACTAGCCGGTGTTTGGAGAATTCAATTTTTGTTGTTTTCAAGTGGGAAATGTGGGGTTGGAATTTCGCAGGAGTAAGGATAAGGTCTATGCGGGTCATAGACCTTAATTGACCATTGTGGACGTGGGGTCACATCAGGTTTTGAGCAGCTGGGCTCACCTGGCAGCGCATCCATTAACCCAAGGGTGGCCTTTAGAACGCGAAGTTCTATGTGATCCTTGGGGGCGTGGGAGGAGGAAGGCCAACAGTCCGTTGGTGTGTTTAGCCAACAGTTCATATCGCTGACTATGAAAGGGTCTGGGGGTAACGGGAGGGATTTGACCAATGAGAAAATATTTGACGCTTGCATGCACCGTTTGGGGCATAGATATTGAGATTGTGTGCGCTACGTCAGCCCTCGAGAAAGTGACAATGAGAACTCAGCCATTTAGGAATGTTTCTGAAATAAAAATTTGAAGAGATTGTTTCTTTAAACTAGCACCCCAAAGTGCTCTGACCAAAAGGATAGGGATGGTAGGAGCATGGATTTCCAAGTCTCCTCAGAACCTCATGGACAGTGGGACTCCTGGATGGCCAGGATATCCATGGGTATATTTTGTTGTAAAAACTCAGTTTCCTAGCCCAGGATGGCAAGGCCTTGAGTCCAGCAATATTCAACGTCCCTAAAGTGAAGGTTTCCCCCATCGCACCTTAGGTGTGAGGGGGTGGGCACCCAGGCCCACTAGCCTCCTCTAGATCCCCATGGGCCTTCATGGCAGTGTGGGTGTTAGCAGCAACGCTATTGGGATATTTGTTAATTTTTGTAGAAAGAGTTGCATTGGCTTTAGCCTTCACTTTTTGTTTCCCCAACATAAGATGAATTTTTTGTGGTGCAGATGAGTTTGGTGCATCGTTGAGTGGGTCAAAATTTTTTTTCAGTTGGGATGGGCCCCAAGTCAGTTTCAACTGGAGCTTGGGTGCAACGATTTGGTGAGATCGAGTCCCCCATTGGATCCTCAGGTTGAGTGGCCCAATAGGCATGGGCTTCCCAATCTGATTGGTTGTTGGACTACCAAGTTGCTTCCACCGTGAATGTTTCAATGTCCTCCTGGCGTTGGGAGTGTGGGATAGCAGTGGTGACTTTAGGCGCTTTCTTGGCCGCGGCCCTGCGGGCCTGCTTGGCCTTCTTCCGCTCTTGTGGGGAGATGGGCTTTACCAGTAGGTAGCAGCCTTATGCTCCCCACAGGAAAGCCTCTTTTTGTGCTTACATTTGGTTTGTAGTGCGCCTCTCCGCTGGCCATGGCCGCTGAGGGGTGCTCTTAGAATTTGACGCCCTCCTTGGTGAGGCATGCATGCGCCTTATGGCCAAACGCATCACAGTGGGTGCAGATGGGGGGCGCGCTGTCCACAGTCACCCAGAATGGGTGGGTGGTATGCCCTTCGATATTAATAAAAGTGGAGTGTAGGATCTAAGTTAGGTCCTTCGCAATCACCTCAGTTGGGGTAAGAACTCCAATGGCTTTGCTGGTGCACAGGTGTGGTATCAGCATAAAGCGTTGGATCTCAAAAGATTGTATTTCACTGTAAATGGTGAGACCATCTTTCAAGTGCTGCTCCAAAATATCACGTTTTACTGTAGTAGGCAAAAAGTCAGATGTGAGGAAAATTTGGTTAATTTTGTCCATCTGGTGCATTTGGTTTCAATGACCTGTTGCCCTTTGGGGAGGTCAATCACTATGCACACTGCAGCAGCTTCGTATGCTGCCTCCTTGTTTTTGAAACTGAGGTACAGCCAACCATGTGACATGGAGTGAGGTGTGACATACACCGCGGTCAGGAAAAAGTTTGCACATCCCCACAAAATTTTTCCCATAGAGCTGTTTGTTGGATGTCCAGAAACACATGGACTCCATATTCCACCGACAAAAGTGGCTGGGAGTGCGGCGTGTTGATGTACTGGTTGCATCGTGCTTGCCATGCGAGTATTTCTGGGGAAATAGTGACCACCAGTTTACTTTAAATTTTTATCTATTCCGCCAGTTTCTCTGGGGCGTTTTTGAATGTTGGAGGCTGCGGGCCTTCCACCTGCTCCTCTTACCTTACTTGCCCAACTGCTCCCTGACATGGGCGCAGACTAATCTCCTCTGTGAGATTATCAAACTAGATTCAGATTTAAATTGAATAAGTTGCAAAAGTGATTGCAACGAGAAAGAAAAGTTTTTTATTTATTAAGATTTATTGGTGATCAATTTTGATGATAGGCTGAATTATGTTGCCAGCAATTTATGCCAAGTAATTAAGAAAATGTTTGTTGGTGACTAATGCCATAGATATCTGATAGGTGATGTAAATTATTTGGGCTTACTACACATGAAAAGTGTGAAGTGAATTTATTTTTGATTAATGTATCAATAAATGTGGGTATATTAATTTTTGTATGAAGACAAATATTCTAGCTTAGTTCTTCACAACCAATGTATTACATCCGCTCAGGTTTTTAAAACAAGGAGCTACTAAACTTCCTTTGACCCACTTGAAGGCACTTAGAAACAATTTAGACAATGAAGAATCATCTCTTTAAATCTAATCCCAATAGTTTAGCAAACTTCCTATAACAAGGGAATCTCGACCTTTTTACTCTTGACAAAAGAGATCTTGAGAACACCAGACAATTAGTTGAGAGAAGCTTTCACTCAAACATCTTTAGGAGGAAAATAAAATAACTGTAATATCATCATAAATATTCATCTCTAGAAAGTATCTGTTTTTAAAATAATTTCAAAGATTTATATAAGGGAGTCCTGCGCCCAATCCTTTTGTTCATGCCAATGGAAACAGGCATCCATTGCTGATAGATTTATCTTTAGGAGTTATCTGAAATGAAGAATAACTTATCTGCTTAGTTGGCTTCCGCTGCCGGCTAGGTCAGGACCCCTCTGTTTATCTAAAAAGCATCCTAACACCTTTAAATAACAAAAAGGATTAAGCTTCTTAGACTAGCAACATACTTATGTAATGGGACCTTTACCCATTATTATCAGATTACATTCCTGAATAAATCAGCATGTTTAATTTAATTTATTGTGGGGAAGGCCAAACTGTGGATGGACGCTTCCAAATGTAGACACAAAAGAAAACTAAACTTAGTAACAGGAAAGGCACCCCAGAGAAGCGATGCATTCTCTTGTTGCCATCGGGAACGCCACAATGGGGAGGAGGAGGGAACGTGTAAAGGGGCCATAACCACAATCGAACACGTGTGGAGGAAAGGGCCTGGGTTGAAGAACCAAACTGGGAACCAGGAGGAGACCAGCTGATGGCGACGTGGTGGGAGGTACCCAAACATCCACGCCTGGAAGTAATTCACCAGATGGGACAGAATCTGTGGACAGATTCTGGGAGGGTGGGGTGGAGCCTGCAATAGCATCTAAGACAATCGTGTAAATAGTCCACATGGTGATTGCAACCACTAAAGCACGGAGGGAGGGTGGAAGGGAGGAGGCTATGGATATAACAAACATATCTCTTGATAGACTGAAGGGATGTGTTCAATCCTGGCCAAGCAGAAGTTGAACTTCGCGCCATATCACTTTAAAGGTAGGGCACTTTTTCAGGCGGTGGAACAGGGTTCCATACTGGCCACACACGACGCAGGATGAGTGTAAAGCGTTAGAGCGCTCAGCTGTATGGTACACCCACCTCAGGCAGCGCCACACATGGGAACGGATTTGAGGCTGCAACAGAGGGTGGTGTGCATATTTCTAAATAGTCTTCTGGGTCTCAAGGGAATAAGGGATGTCCATCATGTCCAGATAGTCCACCCTGGATAGGACATGGGGCCCTGTGGG
This sequence comes from Massospora cicadina, assembly GCA_022478985.1. Taxonomy (NCBI): domain Eukaryota; kingdom Fungi; phylum Entomophthoromycota; class Entomophthoromycetes; order Entomophthorales; family Entomophthoraceae; genus Massospora; species Massospora cicadina. Next base: position 9,707 of record JAKSZP010006263.1, on the reverse strand, counting down.
GATCAAGCCATCTTGAATGGGTAACCCCTGTACCTCCTGTGTGAACTGAGGAGAGGGGTGGCCTCTCTGGGCTGTGTGTCCATTAATATAGATTCTCCACTCAGCGCTCTGCATGGAGAGGAGCGTTCATTTGTAGTGGGTTTTAGTACCTTGAGGACCTGTGGCCGATGGGTGGGAAGCCAGATATTTCATCAAGGAGTGAAGGTTTGATAGATTGTTAAGGCCCAGGACGCGGGAGAAGTTGGAGCAGGCCGCGTGGGACCAGTGTTGGGAGGGGAGCGTAGGGGTGGTGACAGCCGCAATCCAGGTGCCCAGGATTTTGGCAGCATGGGCTTTAAAGTCAAGCAGGCCCATGCCACCATGACGATGAGGGCCAAACATGACCTCAAGCCACACTAGCAGTGGGCGGCCTGACCATAGTCACCCTTGTAGAAAGGCATACATGGATTTGAAAAACCCAGGGAGAAGGCTACAGCGTGGGCTCCAAACCAGACTTTGGAGTAAAGCATAGAGTTAGCTAAAACAACCCTGCCAGTAAGGGAAGTGGGGTGGGCTCTGAGGGAGGTGATGCGCTTCGTCGCATTGTCCAGAATATGACTATTCATTACTGCTGATGCGTTCCCGCCTGCCTCCACCCACACACACGCCCAGATGGCGGACTGGTCCCATGGTAGGCGTGGCATGAAGGGGGAGCATAAGTAAGGCGGTGTGTGTTGAGCTGGTAGGGCGAGCACGTGTGCGAGCAGATGGGCTGGGCTGGGCACTGGTCGCTGGGGCCCAGCAGGTTTGATACCGACCAAGGAGGATGATTTCAGTTTTGGAAGTGTTCAGTGCAGCATTAATTTCCCGGGTACTCCTGGATGAGAGCTTCTTACGCGCATGCATCTTGATTATTAGACACCTCAACCACACAATCATCTGCAAACGCCATCATCTTGACTGGGGCTTGGCCTGGTGCATGGACCTCAGTGAGGCGGGCATTCACGTTTTGAAGTAGTGGGTTAAGGCTGAAGTTATATAAGAGTGGGCTAAGGGGGTCCCCTTGGCGTAGGCCCCTTTGAGGGAGGACTACTTCCGTAAGGAAGCCAGGGCCACGCACTGCCATTGTTGCAGATTCCGTAAGCAGCATCACCCAGCTGATGAAATGAGGGGCAAGCGGAATTAGTGGAGGCAGGCCCTGAGGTATTCCCAGTTTACTCTATCATAAGCCTTCTGTTGGTCCAAAAATACAAGTGCCCCAGAGGCCGTGGACTGGCATGCATTAGCCACAGAGTGCACGTTGTCCCAAATTGACCTTCTGGGTATGAAACCAATTTGTTATGGGGAGATGGTGGCAGATGCTAAAATCCCTAGACGGTTAGCCATGATTTTAGTTAAAAATTTTAGATCCATGTTAGTTAAAGAAATGGGGCGCCAGTTGACTAGGTCTAGCTTATCCTTTTTCTTGAAGAGTGTGATGGTGAAGGCCTCTTGCCCTCCTGGTAGGAGGCGCGTTTCCTAAGGCTCTTGTTAAGAGAGGCAAGCAACAGTGGGGGTAAATATTTGAAGTTTTTATAGAAATCATATGTAATGCCATCAGGGCCGGGGCATTTCTAATTTGGTGCACCGCGGATGGTGGAACAGAGTTCGTTTGGAGTAATCAAATTCTTAATTCTGGGTATTGGGAAATGGTGCAGATGTGCATGCAGTTGATAAATTTCGCCATTTTGGCCATCTGAATTGAATTAGATTGGTACAATTTGGAGTTATACTTTTGTATTTCAATCGCCACTTCAGCTGGCTTATCCACGACGGAATTATCTGACCTACGCAGCTGTGTGCAGGCCATGCTCTGGCGCAAGGTGAAGAATTTTTAAAAAAAATAAACGGAGCACATGCTGCCCTCTTTAATGTGCTTGGCCCAGTACTGAACACAAACCCAATGTTTGTGTTGCCTTTCAAGCGCGTTGAGATGGGCGGCTGCTTTTGCCCACTTCCAGCCCCAAGCAGGGCTGAAGCGCATGGCTGGGATGTTGGACTCCAGGTGTGCCAACTCTTTAGAGCGCGCGAGATGATGGCTGATGTCGCTCTTGAGCGTCGGGAGGAGAGGTGGCGAGCATGGTGGATGGTATCCTCTTTGAAGGATGATCATGTGGAAATTGGGTCCGCGAAAAATGGTGTAATAAACTCTTTTGCTAAAGTCACTGATTCCACCCAAGTGGAAAATTCTGGCAATGCAAGTTCGGGTGGGTGGAGTTTGCACTAATGTGGAGCTCTAGCCACTGTGACAGGTAAGTGGTAGGTTATTGAGACCAGCTGGTGGTTGGAGAAATCAATTTTTGATATGTGGAAGTGGGAAATATGAGATCAAAATTTCACCGGCGTGAGGATAAGGTCAATGTGGACATGGTCTTACTTGGCTGTTGTGAACTTGGGGCGCGTCATGTTCTTGAGTAGTGGAGCCTGTTATGGCAGCGCGTCTAGCAATCCAAAGGTGGCCTTTAGAACGCGAAGTTCTATGTGACCCTGGGGGGCGTGGGATGAGGAAGGCCAACAGTTCGTGGGTTGTTTAGCCAACAGTTCATGTTGCCAACTAAAAAAGGGTCAGGGGGTAATGGAAGGGATTTGACCAATGAAAAAATTTCCGATGCTCTCATGCACAGGTTGGGGCATAAATGTTGACGATAGCTTGCACCATGTCAGCCCACAAAAATGTAACAATGAGGATTCAGTTATTGAGGAAGGATTCAGAAGGTAAAAATTTAAAAAATTGTTTTTCTGAACAAACACCCCACAGTGCTCAGACCAGAAGGATAGGAAAGGGAGGAGCATGTCTTTCCAAGTATCCTCAGAACCTCACAGATGGTGTGACACCTGGATGGCCAGGATGTCCACGGTTAAAGATTTTTATAAAAAAACTCAGTTTCCTAGCCCAGGATGGCGAGGCCTTGAGTCTGGCGATCTTCAACGTCCCTAAAGTGAAGGTTTCCCCCATCGCACCTTAGGTGCAAGGGGGTGGGCACCTGGGCCCACTAGCCTCCTCTAGATCCCCATGGGCCTTCACAGAAGTGCGGGTGTTTGCAGCAATGCTATTGGTAGATTTGTTAATTTTAGCAGACAGGTTCACGTTGGCTTTTGCCTTTGCTTTTTGTTTTCCCGCTGTTGAACAAGTTTTTATGGTGCGGATGATTTTTGGTGCACCAATATTCAGGTCAAAAATTTTTTTTCAGTTGGGATGGGCCCCAAGTCAGTTTCAACTGGAGCTTGGGTGCAATGATTTGGTGAGATTGAGTCCCCCATTGGATCCTCAGATTGAGTGTCCCGTTCGGCATGGGCCTCCCAATCTAATTGGTTGAGGGATTCTAAGTTGCTTCCGCTGCAAAGGTTTCAATGTCCTCCTGGGGTTGGGAGTGTGGGATAGCAGTGGTGACTTTGGCCGCTTCCTTGGCCGCGGCCCTGCGGGCCTGCTTGACCTTCTTCCACTCTTGCGGGGAAGTAGGTTTAACCAGTAGATAGCAGCCTTATGCTCCCCACGGGAAAGCCTCTTTGGTGCTTGCAGTTGGTTCATAGTGCGCCTCTCCACTGGCCATGGTTGCTGAGGGGTGCTCTTGGAATGTGATGCCCTCCTTGGTGGGGCATGCATGTGCCTTATGGCCAAACGTGTCACAGTGGGTGCAGATGGGGGGCGCGCTGTCCACGGTTACCCAGAAAGGGTGGGTGGTATGCCCTTCAATATATGTGGAGTTTGGGATCTGGGTTAGGTCCTTCACAATCTCCTCAGGTGGGGTCTGAACTGCGATGGCTTTGCCGGTGCACAGGTGTGGTATCAGCGTAAAGCGTTGCATCTCAAAAGATTGTATTTCACTGTAAATGGTGAGACCAACTTTCAGTTGCGGCTCCAAAATGGCACGTTTTACCGTAGTAGGCAAAAAGTCAAATGTGAGGAAAATTTGGTTGGATTTTTTCCATCTGGTGCGTTTAGTTTCAATGACCTGTTGCCCTTTGGGGAGGTCGATCACTATGCACACTGAAGCAGCTTCGTCTACTGCCTCCTTGTTTTTGAAACTAAGATCCAGCCAACCGCATGACATGGAGTGAGGTGCGGTGTACACCGCAGTCAGGAAATAAGTGTGCACATCCCCACAAAATTTTTACCATAGGGCTGTTTGTTGGATATCCAGGAACACCTGGACTCCATATCCACTGACGTGAGTGGTCGAGAGTGTGGCGTGTTGATGTACTGGTTACATCGCGCCTGCCAAGTGAGGATTTCTGGGGAAATATTAACCGCCAGTTTTTTATTTTTAGCTAATCCACCAGTTTCTCCAGGGCGTTTTCAAACATTGGAGGTTGTGGGCCTACCACCTGTGCCTCTTACCTTACTTGCTCAATTGCTCCCTGACATGGGCGCAGACTAATCTCCTCTGTGAGATTATCAAACTAGAATCAGACTTGAATTGAATAAGTTGCAAAAGTGATTGCAATGAGAGAGAAAAGTTTATAAACTGCATGTTGCTGCCAATAAAAGCGTTGTCAATGCTCCAGCAAATTCCAATAAATTCTATTTGGCTGGCAACAAACCATATTTAATTTTCACAAGGTTATATAATATTTATATGTGAACTAATAGTAAACACAAACATTTGTAAGTATTGTGGGGATCACCCCAAGAGAACATTGATAATCCAGCAGCTTAAAATCTGGCAAATTAATTATATCTATTGAAAATTAAACTAAACAAAGTTGCCAAAATAAATATAACTCCCTTATCTGCTAAGGAGTTTCCTACAAAAATTGTCCCTGAAAGATAAAAAAATATCTATCATAATCTAATAACGCTTGATGATGTGGGAATTTTTTATCTCAAAACATACTCTGCTTGGCATTATCCAATAAAAAGAGAAATTTAGAGGTGATGCCACTTTATTACTTAGCATGAGTCTGCCAAGATGGTCAAAATAGATTTTGGTGGGGCTAAATCTTCTTCTCCATGCTTATGCATCTTCTTATACCCATTCTTAGCAGCGCAGCTCCTCTTCTCCTTCTCATATTCATTGTGGCCTCACACAAGTGTATACTATCCAGAGTCACTCAATTAATCTCAGTTAATAAACTCCTGAACGTCTGCTTTCCCCAGGTTGGTGTTTAACAAGGTTGGATCTCATGGCTACCTGTTGTACAGAATTACTTTGTCAATCTCACCATTTAAATTTTCAACGCATGTTTCCTCCATGTCAGGGCTCTCATGGCTACACACTAACAAGGTTCTTCTCAGTTGATCTTGCCAATAGTTTTTAAACACCTGTATTCCCCCCAAGGTTGGGCTTCTCACAGCTTGAGAAGCGCAGAACTCAAGTTCTCTTTTCTAATGAATCTCCACTTTGACCCTTTTTACCACACAAGCTGGTCCTGCTAGCCTTTCATGTTCATTCAATCTTTTAGACTTCTCTAGTAGTTTGTCCTCCTTCCTCCTGCAACATTGGGAATGAAACACCACTAGATTCACTTAGCTGTGGAAAAAATATAAACCATTATAAATTATATAATTATTGATTTTTCCTATTTTTTTCAAGGATGTTCTCTATAAATAATTTATTTTTTTCATATTTTGTATTTTTATTTTATACCTCTTTTATCTTAATCTTTTTATATTTTTTTCTAGATCCAATACTTTAAGTATCTGCTATGGATCTGATTCATTATATGAACATCAGCAATATTTATCAGTATATAGGCATCTGTTTCTAACTTGATATAAACTCTAAATGGTCCCAACCTCTTGACACTTGTTAATGACATGGAACTAATTTCAGCAGGTTCTATTCTTGAGTCATCCATTATGAGCTGGCACTTGATCCATCAAAAAATATAGTAAGCGACTTTATTGTTAATCACTAGTTCCTTTTGAGAAGCTTGATCATTTTTCTTCAGTAATTGAGTATCAGCATTATTTGCCATGCCTAACATTTAAATCAATCCCACTAACAGATCTGAAAATGATATCTTGATAGAGCCGTTTTGTATGGAAAGGTTTTCATTATCTAACTTCAACTTGATCTGATCAGCTTCATTCTCACACGTTGTGCCATATCTGTTAACTAGCAAGTGTAAATCAGAGCGACTTCCTTTACTATTTCTGGATTAAGTATCTTCATTTTTTATCCGCTCTCATGACAGCTTATAAATGACGTTAAGACTTGATACAGTGAATATTATCCTAGGTCTTTAAAAAACCTGGCTCTTTTCATTTGGGCAAATATCTGGCGGAACAGTTCTTAATACAGCACTAGATTGTACACATTTAGAATGCTAAACCTTTTCCCAAATCTTTAACAGTTTTTCCTCTTGAGGCAACTTGATTCACATTCTCTCTTGGCTTCTTTTCATAACATTGGGTGGTAAAATATCCAGCTAAATCACATTTATAACATCAGTTTTGTGATTTATTAACCATTTTTGTGCATTAGGTTTCAGACCCATTAAAATTTTATTCTCTGAAATGTTAAATTTTCCCAAAATCTTGGTTTCATATTCCGCCATAATAAGCTACTCATCAGTTTAAATTTCTTCAAGAGATTGTAAAGGCGTATTATCTATTGCCTAACATTATCATATTTTTACCATTTGAAAAGTGAAAGTCTGACTTGCCAGTGCCAAAACCATGGCACAGTGCATATCTATGTAGAGCTGAAGTACTGCTGCATTACAAAACACAAAAAAAATCTAAAAAACCTTGCTTTTTTCAGGATTTGTGCTTCCTAGTAGGATTGATCTACAAAAAGAGGTAAGATTTTATCCTTATTGAATTATATTCTTATGAACTCCTTTTGCAGCTAGCCATCTGCCCTTGGAAGCTGAAGTCGCTTATCATTGCTTCTTTAACTTTGCTGTACATCTATCTATTCCAGGATAGGTGAGGAAAAACCAGATTAAAAATCTGCGTCCAAACTGTTCACATTTGTTACTGAACTATGGCAGTCACCATATTCTAGCATCATCATTTCACATAGTAGAAAATGAAGGAGCGTTATCCCAGTAAAATTAAGTAATTTAGGGTATTCCAAAAATCTTCTGTCATTACCATGGAAGAAGATACATGCCTGGTAATCCAACAAAAATAGAGGTATTTTCAGAGGTCATACTAAAAACTTCAGTAAAAGTTCAAGGCATATTTCTCTTAGGCTTTACTTTCTTAGTGGAAATTTCTTCATCTATCGCATTGTTGGCTCCATCCTCCTCCATCTATTACATTCACACTTATAGTTTTTGTTTTCTAGTAAATGCTTTATAGCTGTGATATATCATCTTAAATCTGGAGGAATTATTCTATGTACGTTTCTCAAGCAGCCTTCTGGAAGATAATTCCTGGTTTAAGTTAATCTCCTTCCACTCCAAGGAGGTGACTCTTCCATAAAGAACATTTATTGACCTTATTAGATTGCTTTGTTTCATCCTTGGCTTTTGCTACTTGTTCTGCCAAGATATTCTGATTAGATTGATATCATAAAACCAGAATATTCTTTTTCACTACTTCTAGTTCTAACCACAGCTTACAAAGCTCATACTTGTGCAACATTCCACTAAAAAAATTTCTAACGTAAAATTTTATCTGAAAGCTTAACTACCCCTGTAGTGAGCAACAAATTTAGACTTTTTGGGTTTAATGCACAGGTTTGAGGTGTGCGAGAATTTATTTATGATTAATATATTACTAAATATGGTATAATAATAATTGTATGAAAGCATTATCTTAGCGAGTTCTATACAAACAGGTATTTAAATCCACTCAGGTTTTCTCCTAAAGATAATTACTGGTAAACATCCTTCAAACCACTTGAAGGCACTTGGAAACAATCCATACAAGGAAATTATCACTTTGACTTTAATCCTAAGAGTTGGTAAACTTATGGACAACAAGGGAACCTTATCCATTACATTCATAATACAGGGGATTTTAAATACTACCAAAAAAAGAAAAGAGAAACTATACTTTAAGCACTTTTAGATAAAAATATAGAAAGATTTTGTTACTATCTAGAATATTGTATTTTGACGTGTCTTTTAAAAAAATTAAGAGACTTTATATAAAGATTTAATGCAACATTATTCCATTGGTCCCCCAATGGGAATGGCACCTAGCGTTGATGGATTTAACCCTTAGGAGTCAGCTAAATTTATGATCAACTCATATGCCTAGTCATATTCTGCCACCAATTAGGACACATTCCTCATGGGTAAATAATTTAAAGAATATGTCCCAAATACTTTAACCAATCCTTACAGATTACCCTTAACAAGCCAGAAACCTGCTTAGGTAATACCTTTTATCCATTAATACATTGTTGCATTTATTTAGGCTAACCCAAAAGTTTCTGCAATAAAAGTGTTTTCAGCGCTTAATCAACTGCTAACAAACCCTTATAGACTGGTAACAAACCCCTTTTGATTCTTTTAGCACTAGTGGTTCAGCCAAAAAAAGAGCCACCACTCATCTTTATTTGCAAATGAACCAAACAAAGGTATTATCATAAATAAAAATTTCCTAATATGGAACCTCAGCTAACAGCCTAGGAAGCCATATCAGAATGAAAGGAAGCTTTGGGGAAACTCTTGTCTGTCGCCCACTTTAGCTAGCGGACAATGGCGGACAACCTTGGGGTAGGAGCATCCATAACATGTGAGGAATCCCTATTGATTCATGCAAGGATATTTAATTACTTTTATCTAAACTACTATACAAATAACTTGCAAAAATTGTTGGGGATCATCCCTGATGGAACATTAATAATTAAACAGAAAACAATCTGTTGAATTAGTTAGTATTTTATTATAAAACCAAAAATAGTACCAAAATAAAATAACACTTACCATGGATTATTATGATAAATTTTTCAGAGGCTAGCGCAGATATTTTTCTATAATCCAATAATGTGATGATGTGTGAATTCCAAAACTTCAAAGGATGAACAATAGATTGCCTTGAGTCATCAATGTATATATAAGAATTTATTTTATTAATAAGAACTTTAATCTTATTTTTTATACTTTTACTAGTTTAATTTAGACTTTTGTCTCTTGTTGCAATCACTTTTGCAACTTATTCAATTTAAGTCTGATTTTAGTTTGATAATCTCTGAGGAGATTAGTCTGCGCCCATGTCAGGGAGCAGTTGGACAAGTAAGGTAAGAGGAGCAGGTGGTAGGCCCGCGGCCTCAAACGTTTGAAAATGCCCCAGAGAAACCGGTGGAATAGAAGAAAATTCAAAAAAACTGGCGGTCAATATTTCCTGAGAAATCCTTGCTTGGCAAGTGTGATGCAACCAGTACATTAACACGACACACTCCCAACCACTCTCGTCAGTGGAATATGGAGTCCATAAGATTCTGGACATCTAACAAACAGCTCTATGGGAAAAATTTTGTGGGGATGTGCACACTTTTTTTCCTGACAGCGGTGTACGTCACACCTCACTCCATGTCACATGGTTGGCTGGACCTCAGTTTCAAAAACAAGGAGGCAGCATACGAAGCTGCTGCAGTGTGCATAGTGATTGACCTCCTCAAAGGGCAACAGGTCATTGAAACCAAATGCACCAGATGGACAGAATCCAACCAAATTTTCCTCACATTTGACTTTTTGCCTACTATGGTAAAACGTGCCATTTTGGAGCAGCACCTAAAAAGATGGTCTCACCATTTATGGTGAAATACAATCTTTTGAGATCTAAC
>JAKSZP010006262.1:0-15540 GCA_022478985.1 Massospora cicadina | reverse complement strand
AAAGTAAGAAATTCACTTTTTTAAATAAAAGTAATAAATAACGCTTTGTTAAAGTTTTTATGTTTTTTATTGTATCAGCTGGGCAAAACCAGATAAGGCCCTTTTCTCTATACTAGTATTTCTTATTTAAACTAGTTCAAATTTTGAGACCATGGGTATTTGAGGCTAAAGTATATAAATCTGAGTCATCCAAATAAGGGAAAATAGGCTTTCAGCCAATCAGATTGAAGATAAATTTTTTGAGGCAAAACTGACCCATGTGGTAACAATTCGATAAATTGTATCCAATCACCAGCGAGTAAAATCTTCTCACCTTGGAGGTGTCAGATTTGTGTGGTAATAATTATTTAATTTTTATCCTATCATTATTGAGTAAAATTGTCATACTTCAGAGGTGGTCATATTTGTGCGGTAACAAACACCTCAAATTCAGCCAAGAAGTCAGAGAATTCCTAATATTAGTTTTTACTTTATTACGCTGATTTTGGTTATAATTCATATTTTTCTGATAGTTAGGATTCCACTGAGAATCCACCAAGGTCTTTTCGCCATTGGTACTCATATCTTGATAACCGCAATATTATTTGAAGATTGGGTAGGTGATGGGCCAACCATGGGTACAGATTTGGGAGCACTAGTACCTCCAACATTCTTTTTCACAAGTTGAGAAGGAGAATGTCCGACAACTGTCAATTTATTCCCCACACTCATACTTGTTTGACCATATATCAATATGCATACACTAGATGATTTTAAAATCGTGTTACTGAGTGTATAGAGGCGTTAGATACAAATCAAGGGTGTGAGTAATTTGTGCTGACAGATAAGAAGTAAATTCCTTAATCACGCTAAGTGGGATAGATAGAATGCCTCATCTAATTTGACCTCAGTCAGATCTTCCAGATTCTCTATGAATTGGACTTTGTCCACTAGTTGTTGCTCATATGGGCGAGCAGCCTCATTGATTATTTTGGGGTTAATCCCCTTTGCTCTAGATCTGGTTACTGCATTGAAATCTAAATTGACAACTTGGTAAAGTTGGTACTGAACGTTGTCATCAACAAACAGATCACTAATGTCAATTTCTTCATTTCAAGATATTAGGGGGGAACAGCTTTAACTGAAGATCTAGGCTGTTTCCCATCTAGGCCATGGGCCCTTTTCCTGAGTCATGTGCGGGTTTGGCTTCTTTTACCTGGACTACACTGATCTGCTCCTTTAGCTTCTTGCTGTAGCATTGAGCAGCGAAGTGTCTATTCCCTCTTCACTGATGATAGCATTTGTCTTTCTTATCAGTCCTCTTGAAATCATTGGGCTTATTCTCATCATGGTTTAATGTTGGACTCCTTAGCACTCTCAGTCATCTTTGTAGGATTTATAATTTGAACTGGGCTCAGCTTGAAGCTTCGATTAGGGGCCCCAAACATGGCTCCTAATATCTTCAAATGATCTGCCATTTTCAAGGTAAAACTTTTGGTTGCTAACGTGGAAGATATCATTTGATGTAAATTGCATTGGGCAAAAGGGCTGCTTGTAATATAATTCACATCAAATTTTCCAGTACTTTATCTCTAACCAAAATCAGTGATTCATGGTAGAAATGGTCAGTAAAAATTTCTAAGGACTCGTCCTTACGAAATTAGATTTCCATAAATTTCTGTTTGCGTTTCAACATATGCATGTGACTTCCAAATTCTTTCATTATGGCAGCCTTGGCCTCCAAGTAAGACCAGATGTCCCCCTCTAGATTAGGTAACACTAAGTTCTGACAGTTGATGTCCAAAAGGTTTATTATTGGTAAAGCTTTTTGGCAATCTCCATACTTAACATTGTCATGTTAAACAATTGGAAAAACGCAGGGACGTTATCTTGATGAAATGTAGGTAATTTTGGCATAGCTCTAAATTCCTCCAAAGTTTCTATAGCCGCCACTCTCAGCTCATCTACTTTACTGACTTGAGGAGTGATTTTGGAGTTCATTTATGAAATGGCTGTGAATGCAGTTGTCACATTTCTAGAAATTATCAACTTTCCAACTGGAGTTCTTGTGGCCCTTTCTTTGGCGTCAGTCACTGCATAGAGCTCACATTCACATCTATGATTCTTTAATTATTAGATTTGCTTCACTAGACGCTATATATAAGAGCTGAGTGAGTGCATTGAATGCAATCCTCTTTGCATTCAGTTTTAAAGAATAAAACTTCTTGAATTAAGCTACTTCTTTCTTCTTCAATGACGTTACTTTTCCTAGTAACTTATTTCCAAAATTATTAGCATCCTCAACTCCTTCCTCAATCTTGGTGACTCTCTCCTCCAAGGCAGCAGATTCTCCGTGATTGACTGAATTCAAGGCGTTCTTTTTGATGATTGCCAATTCCATCAAAATTTTTCTTAGCTTGTCCTTGTATGACATCTTATACTAGCGTAACTTACTCAACTACCCCCTGTAAAGAGCACCAATTGTTAAAAATTGAGAACTTTCCAACAAATTTTTAAAGACTAATAGCTCCCAAAGGTTAACTGCACAGGTTCAATATTTGTAAGGTCCATGTTGTTTGATAGTAGTTGATATTTATTTGATATTAGTATGATGACTATTATCTGTAGTTGAATAGATAAGCCCAATATGGTCCAACACTAGAACCATAATTCTTCATGAAATACTTTTGATGTCAACTATGGGGACTTAATCCCTTATCCACCTAATTTTATCCACTATCATATTTAGAGGTTTACGGCCTATCTTATCATCATGCTGAGTATAATGAAGTTCCCATCTAAGATTAGATTCTTGTCTAAGTATCCTCAATCCTTACTTTTTATATGACAAAAGAGTCCAAAATTATTCTATACAACAACAATAATTTACTGAAGTTGAAGAGAACTTAGGTCTAAATGTAAGAAAGCTTTTTTCAATAGGAGGAATCTTTATTCAAAACAATGAATTCTCTTCTGAACTTTAAACTTTAGACTTTTTTATTAATATGAATTGTTAGGTAATTTATAGAGGGAATTAAGCTCCCAACTTAATTTGTTGGCTCCTCAGCCATGAAATGACAGCTGTTGCCGTTAAACTTCCCTCTGATGACTCAATGGCAATGATCTTCTCCCTCTGGTTAGTATTCCTCTGTCAGACATCCTTGAGACCTAAAACGGAAAGAGCCAGAAAACGTGGCCCTAACATTTCACACTCCATCACACTGAACCAAAATATTTGGATAACGACCTGCTTAGGTGATGGGACTCAAAATACGCTATGGCAGGTCACAAACCAACTGACCTAATTTGCTAGTTGCAGGCGGCATCACTCTCCTTGCAACTGCCAATTAAATTCCCAATCATTTTGTTAAACCCAACCAATCCCAATTGGTACACCTAATATTTAGTCATTGATCAACTATCAGATGCCCCATTTTGTTGGCAACTCCTCCAGATGAGATCTTAAGCATTCATCCAGATTGATTCCTGAAGGATCCAAACCTGTAAAAATACCTAAAATCCCCCAAACATTATTAGCCTAAAATTGTGTTTATTCACTTTTCAATTCACTTGCTAACGGGAACTATCCCCTAACAATCCACAGGTAATCTAGGATGCTGGAAAGGTGGGCAAAAATCTTAACTGGTGCCTTATATGGACGAACTGCATACTTGGAGAGAAGTTAAGGAAGCGCTTATCAAAAATTTAGGTCCAAGAAAAGTATGAGTATGTAGAAACAGGCCATTTTAAAAATCTTATTATTCCAAAAGAAACCCTGGCCAATTATTATATTTAACTCTATATTGAGGCACAAATGCTATTGGCCTTGAAGTTACTTACACTTGACAATGCCATAGATTCCCTCGTTATTGGTTTACACAGTAACCCCAGACTAGCCATGCACGTCATGTCTGTCAAATAAAACATCAACTTCTTATACATTAGAAAAGTCCTGCTTCAATGTGCTAGATATACACAATCCAGAGTACTTCAAAAAGCATGTTATGAAACTTAGAGTGTATATCATGAAGGAAGAAAAGCCTAATTAGGTGGAGACGTCCAAGTATAACAACTTTAAGAAGAAAAACCACACAAAGACATGCGCTTTTAAAGAAAACCCAGATCTTGCTGAGCAGGAAAAAGAGTATTTGCTTAGGGTCAGGTACCTCTAAATATGACCAACCCAAAGTAGCTAAAAGCAAAATATTGCTGATTTTTCATCTTTCATGCCCTAATAAAGAATCCGGTGACAACTCTGAAGAGGTTACAAACACAGATTGTTAATTTTTGCTTCATCCTCTGAGCTTGTCATTCTGGACTGCTTGAACACTGAAAATATTAAGACGCCCAGTTTTCTGAATACACTTTCTTCAGTCAGGTTTTTGGGTAACCCAGAATTAATGATACAGCCAGTGATGCTGATTGATACCTTGCCCTGTTGAACTGACCCATCTTGAGCGTTCACAGTCTACTGGAGACTAAGAAGAAATATACTGAGACTGCCTAAAAGCTCAAGGCAACATTCATTCTTTAATTGGTGTTAGCCCATCCAATAAATTTTGGGGGACTTATAACCAAAGTAGAAGAGGTAATTTAGATTTCCTGAGTTATGGCTATCTTGGATAAAGGAGCACCTATCAATGTTATCTCCTCCCATTTTATTAGGATTATCAAACTCTCCCCTGACCTCAAATACACTCAAGAGTATAGCACTTCCTTTCCAAACAACACCAAGGTGATAGGTGCGTATTTATCTCTAACAATATGAGTTGTCAAGTTAGTTTTCTCAGCTCCTGAACTTGCTGTGAATAGTAACCAGTATGATATATTTATCAATCACAGTTTAGGATTGAACATGAAGGAATTATCGTCTGAAAGAAGGATCATTATCATCCCTCAACTATAAAGTTCCTCTTGTACTGGATAATAAAGACTCCAGCAAGTAGGATTCCTCTTGTCATGTTGAATACCCTGTTTACAGTTTACCTTTGCAATATTCTACCCATTAAAGAAACAAAAAACTACTTGACTCAAAAGATGCAGCAAAAGGCATACTATTTTAAGCCACTGAGTGTAACGGATCAGGAGGCACATGATCCATACATTGCTTCAGATTGGATGGCGTTTGATCTGAATTTATCCTTGGTCTAAAGAACATCGAACTTGGGAAAGTTGGAATTGGGTAAATTCGCCATCCTGAACCCAGATTGCATTTGTGGCATGACGTCAGGCTTACGCATGGCATATATGTGATGGTAGAAACTAAATCTTCACAAACAATGTGTTAGATGGTGCTCAAAAGAGCTTAACTGAGAAGAAACTTATACTAGCAGGGCACTATTTAGGGGAGGATTTCATGGCCCTGAAGGGCAGTTGCATTTTCTATGAGGAAAAACAAAAAAAAGAATAAAGAATAATTTGCTTGCTCAAAAGAAAATATAAATTTTATTTAAAAAATATTAGGCAGATTGGATCAGAATTATGAGCCCAACTAGTGAGCTCAGTGTGGCATTGGCATCATTCTCATTCCTTTCCTGGTCCCAGACTTTGATGTTGATGTGCAGCATTGTGGGAACAGTGGTATGAGAATATGTGGCAATGATGAGGCATAACGGTCGAGTTCAGGGATGGGCTTCTACAGGCCTGTCCCTAGTATGGTCAGTAACATGGCTCTTACTTCCCAATTTGTTCGTTGTATATTAGCGCAAATCTGCCCATTACATTAGATGCAACTCAAACACGTTTTTGTCAGTTTTGTGGGATCCCCAAGAAGAGGTGGTGGCTCCAGGAGGGGAGAAAAGTATCTCCATGTGTTAACAGTGGTTATGGTGAGCTTCTCATTAACTTTGGTAATAAGAGGGGTGGTTCAAGTATGTGGAGCGAGACCCATAAAGATGGAGGAATGCCAGGGAGGTTCTACATCTCCAAAAGGTCGGGCTGCTTTGTCCATGGAAGCTTTGGAGAAGATCCACCTTAGTGTTGTGGATCCAATTTCAGGTGTGGTTGGCTCAAGCAGATGGGTGGGGAGACCCCCTTCTCGTTGCAGATTGCGCAAATTGTGGAATCACTAACCCTGGCTTTAGATGGGTGGGTGAAAAAGTTGATTGAGGAGCAAGGTCGCCTCCCAGGATTCATGGATGAGTGTGTCAATTCGATCATTTGGGCTGCCTGTACAGATGATGCACAGGATGAAGCGTGATTGGCTTTGCTGACGGTATGTCAGGGCCAAGGATCTGTTGAAGATTATGGACGTATTTTCCATCCATTGGTGAAAGAAGCGCGAGTCTCAGATTTGCAATCATTGCAAATGTTCAGACAGGGGCTGCAAGCGGATATGTTAGCCGCCATGGTGGCTGCTAAGGTACAGAGTTTGTTGGCGGAAAAAATTGCATTGGTGGTACAGGTGGAAAAACAATTGGCCTTGGAACATGATTGGTGTGAAGATTCTATGTCCCAGGAAGGGGCCAGTCACCCGTAGTGGCCAGCAGAGGTCGAGGAGGTTGGCAGGGATCACCCCAGAACTTTGGAATTATCCATGGGGGATTCCACCAGGGAAATGGTGATGAGCTGGGAAGAACAGGCCAGGGACCCGGAAAGAGTTATAGTCTCAGACCTATCTTACCTGCAGATTTGAAATCTGAGAATGCTTTGAACATTAAATCTACTACTTCACTTTATCCTAGGTTATTTATTCCGGTGGAGTTATATTCTCATGGTTAAATAGAGAAGGTGTTGGCCCTGGTGGATACAGGGGTCAAGGAAAATTATGTGGAGTTTGCCTTAGCAGAACGTTTGAAGTTAGGGATGTGGAGGGGTCCTGAGGTAGTGTTCGCTGATGTGTCAAGAAGAGCCCCATTGTGGCGTTTAAAGCCCTTGGTTTTCATTCAGCAGGACCCATATGATTAAAAATGGTTTATGTGCAATCAGGAATCTAGCTCATCCCGTTGTACTGGGGATGCGATGGTGGCATCATTTCCAGCCTCATATCAATTTACCGCATAAGATGATTACCTTGGCAACACAGATTGGACCTCAGATGACATGGAAGATGGAGGTTGTGGGTGACATCCTGAGCGGTTGCAGGAGCTTTGGTGGGATGCAGGAGGTAGAGTTACCAGATGAATATAGTGACTTCGTTGACTTATTTGGTCCTATTGGGAAAACATCTTTTTCCCCTATGGGTTCTTTCACATTTTCATTCCAGTTCAAGGAGGGGACAGAGCTTCCCAGGGAATTCCTGGTATATGCTCTCAATAAAAAGGCCAGGGAAGCTTTGGAGATCAATGTGAATTTATTGTTGGACAAAGGTTTAATTGAGCCCTCTATGTCTCTGGTTGTGTCTCCTGTATTGCTGATGCCAAAAGCGAGTGGCAAATTACGCCCATATGTGGATTTCCAACGTTGAATGTGGTCTCTGAGCTTGATCTGTATCTGATGCCCTTGTTGGAGGATATTCTCCAATGGTTACTGGATGCACAATGTTTAAAAAACTAAACCTTTCAGATGTGTTTAATCAGATACTGGTAAGACTGGAGCACCAGCAGTTCACCGCGCTTAAGTGCCACCTAGAGATGTACCAATATTTTGTGATGCCATTCAGGCTGAGGAATGCCCTGGCGGTGTTCCAGTGGATGATCAACCATGTTTTGGATGAATGATTGATTAGTGCTGCACCGCTTATATGGATGATATCTTAGTATTTTCGCGGTCCCAGGAGGAGCATGTACGAGACGTCCAGGAAGTTCTGGGGACGATCAGCTGGATGGGTTTAAGGTTGAAAACTTCCAAGTGCAATTTCAACTTAAGTTAAGTAACGTCCCTTGGCAACGTGATTTTCCAGAACAGATTGGGAGTATGTACAGATAAGCTGCGTGCAGTGTGGGCATGGAAGGCCCCCACAGATCAGAAGGGGGTGCAGAGTTTTTTGGGAACATTGAACTTCCTTCATCAGTTTGTAAAGAATCTTTCCCAGATGGCCTTACCACTCATGCGTTTAACTCAGGATGTCCCATTCATATGGGGAAGGGAAGAAGGATGGACATTCAAGTTACTGAAGGGTAAGTTACTTACTGCTTCTGTACTGGCCATCTAGACCCTGGGAGGCCATTCATGGTGGTAATGGATGCTTCAAATTATGCTGTGGGAGCGGTACTGCTTCAGGAAGGGGAAGATGGGCTGGAACACCCCGTGTGTTACTTCAGCTGTAAGTTGCTCTTCACAGAAACAAACTACCCGATATATGATAAGGAACTGTTGGCAGTGATGGCAGCCTTGTGAGAATGGCAACATTACCTACTTTATTCCCAGCATCCTTTTGTTATTTGGATGTATCACAAAGCCTTGGAGTAATTTCAAGAACCCAGAAAGATGAACCACCGGCAGGCCAGGTGGCATGTGGAGCTGGTCTGTTATGATTTCCAGGTGGAGTACAGACCAATTGCATCAAATGTCCTAGCGGATTGTTAAGTTGGTATGGGGCCTTCATATATGAGAAGGAGGAATTGGAGGAGTTTAATATGGCTACAATGTTCTGACTAGACCAATTTGCAATATTGGAGGATGGGGGAAGTGTGTTTGGGGAGGAAGTTTGCCAGAAGCAGAGGAGAGCAGATTTCATCCAGAGACTGAAAGATGAGATGATGGAGGGACAGCTGCACAGGTGCCATGTGTATTTCACGAAGAGGGTTGGGGTGCTATATCACAATTCTCGTGTATGGGTGCCCAATCCATCGCTATGACAGGAGGTAATCTGTGCTTCTCATGATCATCCGTTGGCGGGTCACCTGAGAGTGGAGAAGATGGTGGAATTGGTGCAGCAAGAGTATTTGTGGCTGGGCCTGTGTAGGGATGTTGAGGAGTACGTGCAGAAGTGTTTGATATGCACAAGGTCAAAGCCCTCTTGAAAACTGCCATTGGGTAAGTTGAATCCATTGCTGATACCATGAGCCCCTTGGAGCTCAATTAGTGTCAATTTCATAATGGGAATACTGAAGGTGCAGGGGAAGGATGTGGTTAAGGTAGTCGTGGATAGAATTACCAAGTACACTGAGTTCTTACATTCACGGGAGTTTTTGGCAAAAAATGCGGTGAGGATTTTCATCAATGAAGTGTTCACCTGGCATGGTATTCCTGAGGAGATCAATTCAGACTGAGGCCCACAAATTTTTTTTGAATTTCTGGTCAAGTCTGCTGGGAAATTTGGAAATCAGGCCTGGATGGTCCTTGGCTTACCATCCTCAATTTAATGGACAAACGGAGAGGGTGAATCAGATACTGGAGCAGTATCTCCAGTGTTATGTGTCCAATCGACAGGATGACTGGGTTTTGTGGGTATATATGGCCCAGTTCAACTATAAAAATACTTCCCAGTCCTCAATGGGGATATCGCCGTTTTTTGCAAATCATGGACTCAACCCTAGATCAAATGGAGAATCTGTGGGTGGGGTATATCTGGGGGCGGATGAGATGTCATATAACATGTCAGATATTGGGAAAAAGTTATAGGGAAATCTGGAGTGGGTGGAGGCCTGGCAGAAGCAACAGGAAGATTGATGAAGGGCGCCAGATCCAATGTTTGAGCATGGGACTGGTATTATTGGCAGCTAAGAATTATGATGTCCCAGTCAAGAGTTGTAAGCTGGATCTGAAGTTCTAGGGGCCATACCAGATCATCTGAGCCATTAATCAGGTAGCCTTTGAGTTATGTTTGCCAATAGGTTCCAGAGCCTATCTGGTGATTTACGCCTCCCAGCTACAAGCATTCAAGGGAATTGGTCTGGAGCATCCAGGACTGCTGAACCCTAGGGAAGGGGATGTGCTGGAATATGAGGTGAAACAGATACTGGATGCAAAATGGGTGAGGGGTCAGCAACAATTGCTGGTGAAGTGGAAAGGCTATCTGGTGGAGGAGGCGACGTGGCAAACAAAGGAGGACTGTGTATGGTGCCTAGAGAAGGTCTGGGAGTTCTGGTCTTTACAGGGGGTGATGTACCGGATAAGGAGGCACCTGATCCATACATTGCTTCAGATCAGATGGCGTTCAATCTGAACATGGCCCTGATCCAAAGAATATCAACTTGGGAAGGTTGTAATTGAGTAAATTTGCCATCCTGAACCCAGATTGCATTTGTGGTATGACGTCAGGCTTATGCATGGCATGGATGGTGATCCAGAGGGATGGTGAATCTTCTCAAACAATGTTTTGGATGGTGTATGAAAGAGCTTAACTGAGAAGAAACTTATACTAGCAGGGCACTATTTTAGGGGAGGATGTTGTGGTCCTGAAGGGCAGTTGCGTCTTCTATGAGGAAAATGAAAATCAAATAATGAATAATTTGCTTGCTCAAAAGAAAATATAAATTTTATTTAAAAATATTAAGCAGATAGGACCATAATTATGAGCTCAACCATTGAGCTTGAGTGGCGTTGGCGTCATTCTCAGCCCTTTCCTGGTCCCAGACTTTGCTGTTGATGTGCAGCATCATGAGAACAGTGGTACGAGAATATGTTGCAATGATGAGGCATGGCGGTTAGGTTTGGGGATGGGCTTCTGCAGGCCTGTCCCTAGTATGGTCAGTAACATGGCTCTTACTGCACAATTCATTTGTTGCATATTGGCGCAAACCTGCCCGTTACACTAAAAAGGTAAAAAGTAATACCAGGAAAACAAAGAATGTTTTCTGCCAAAATAACCATGAGTATAACCCCAAACTGCTTGTTACTTTTTAACTAGTGTTGATGGATTGAGTAGGTTTAAACCAAGGGGTTTAAAGGTCCTCAATCCAGAATATAATCGGCCTATTGAGTTACTACTTGGGAATATAACCAACAAAGATGTTCTAGTTAAGAAACTAAGAGATTGGCAAAGGTCAATTACTTCTTATTGATGAAATTTACAAGGTACGTTTTATTGGTGCTCACCTTTTTTGGGCTACCCGCTGGCAAATTAAATTGTGCTATCATTCAAGTCCAAAGTTCAATTTATCCAAATCAGACTGAACTTAAGAAGGTGCATCAATTACTTGAAGTCTATTAGGTTGTTTTCTCCACGTCATATGTTAACTATGATCACTTGAAAGGTTGGACACATAATATTGACGTTGGAGATTCAAACATATCTAATCAAAGCCATATAGGAAGTCAAAAGTAAAGGAACAATACATATTGACTAGGCACAAGCAATTATTATATGCTGTCTTACTTGTGTCCTCACAGATTCCATAGTCATCTCCACTGTTACTTATAAAAAAGAAAATGTGAGGTCACAGAATAGTGATAGATTTCAGAAAGTAAAACAGTATCACTATGAAGGATATATATACAATTCCTCTAATTGATGATGCTTTGGCCTGAATCTCTGGCTCAAATTTCTTCTCCGTAATAGCCTTGCCAATGGTTATTGACAGATGGATCTATCACCAGAAGACCAAAAATGTGTGTTAATTCGAATGTAAGGATTATAATAACCTACTCAGCTCCCTCAGGGATTATGCGACTCTACTGCCACATTTCAATGGGAGATGAATCACATCATGCAAGGTCTTAAACTAAGCTGTGTGATCATGTACCCAGATGGCATAAAAGTTCTTTTAAAACCTTTACCAATCATTTATATCAATTAAGTCAGTTTTACAGCAGTTGAGAGAGAACCACATCAAATAAAAACCTGCAAAATGTACCTCCTTTCAACATGAGACTGGATTTTTTAGGACATTCCATATCACTGGTAGAATTCAAGCCTTGTATGATAGGGTTGAAGAAATCTTTAAGATGCTTGATCCAAAGAGCCTCTGAAACATTTACATATTCTTAAAATGATGGGATATTACTCTCAAGTTATCCCTGAATTCATTCAAAACGCCAAACCTCGTGTGCATTTGCTTGCCAAAAAATACCCCTTTCATATATGATGAGTAGAGCAAAGAACTGAATTTGTTACCATGAGGGATTTGTTAAAGAGAAGATCAATTCTATGACATCTGAACTATGGAAAGCCATTCATCCTGTTTACTGACTCTTCCAACTTAACTGTAGTCATCTTCTCTCTTGATTGGATGACTAAGGCGTTAACCAACCAAAAGTCCTAATACAGCAAAACGTTTGTAAAAGCTGAGCTAAATTTCACCGTCATTGAGAAGGCGTGAACAACTAGTATCTTATGGTGATACATTTTCAGCCCTTCTTTTACAGTATAAACTTTATAGTTGTTACATGAAACGCTTCTTTAAAGTATATCAAAACATGAAAGATCTGACAGGAGACTAGCCCGCTGGGTTCTCAAACTTTAGCACTATAATATTAAATTGGTCACCAAGCTGGAATGAAGCAAATGAACGCAGATGGACTGAAACAAATGCCATTAATTTCCTCAACAATACCAAAGCTTAATGGTTACTTGATCTAATCATGAAGCTAAACTCTTTGGAGGAAGAAGATGAAACAGTTTTAAAAAGGCTAAAATGACACGCACAAAATAAGAAAGTTTTAATGGATTATTATACAAGAAAGTTGGAACTGACTGTTTATTTTACTTATGACCTTCAGAACAGGTACTAATAATAATGGAAGCCCACAATACCTTAGGACATGGAGAATCAAGAAAAAAACTACTGGCTCAAGGATTGTGTCTATTGGGAAGGAGTACTGGACTCTGTAGTGGAATTCTTAGAAGCTTGCATCCATTGGAAAAGTAGACGCCACATAAGAACAAGTACATGTATCAGCCAATGACTCCTCATCAGCCATTTCATACCAACAGTTTAGATGTCATAGGTCAACTACCTAAATCCACAGGTGGAAATTAATACATCCTTATAGGGATTTATCAAATCATGAAGTGGGTCAAAGCAATCGGCTTTTCTGTGCAGACTGCTAAGGATACCACTAATTTTTCATTTCTAAATATATTTACTAAGCACAGCTGTCCTCAGAAACCACTACGTAATAACAAAAAAACCTTAATTCAAGAGTTCTGAGGTTCTTAGCTACAAGCATGGGAGCTCAACAACTATTCTCAGCGCCTTACAACCCATCAACTGATGAAAATATAAAAAAAGTAAATAAAAAGTTATTTATAATATCAAGCAAGATAGCCACTATCATTCCATTACACTGTGACAAATATTTTCTGAAGTGTGTTGGCTCACAGGATATGTTTCCACTAAACTATTAAAATGTCTCCCTTCAAGGCCTTGTATGGAAGAAAACCTGGATTTCTGGCTCTATTAGCTCGTAAAGTTATCAGTTGTAAAAATTCACTCTAGTGGTTAATTATTGGTCATCAACCCAGTAACCTTTTTACTGCACAGGTTCAATTTCCTCATGAACTTCGCGGTGTATAGAATGTATTAATCAATAATAGTATGAAGACTATTATCTGTAGTTGAGTTAGAACTATTATCAGGCCCAACGCTTTGGCCAGTACTTCTGATTAAATACTCTGTAAGTCGTACTCATAGGGATTTGTTCCCTATATTCTTGTCCACCCAATCTTCATTTAGATACCCCGATGACAGTCTATCTCAGCCCAACACACAGTCAACAGCTACCCCTGATTGTGGTTCCTTCATATCTAGATCCCCACTCGGATCTTTACTCTTCTCTCTGAGAGTCTTCCAATTATTGCCTTCTGCAATAATATCCTTGAGATGGAACGTAACAATAGAAGCTGATAGTCTAACTATACACCAAATTGATAATATTACTATAGATACTACTAATCTTAGTAATAATATTTTTATTTATTTGAGGCAAGCTGACCAGGGGATGGACATTACTGAAATAGAGAAAGAAAGTATCGACATGAAACCTGAGCAGGGTCAACTCTGTCGTAGAAAGTTTTTTTAACCTCCAGATTGGGACTCATATTTTTCTGGTTACATCATGGGTAAGGTTTTCATGTTATTATACCTAATAACTGCTAATAGCTTCCTTCAGCTAGCACCCCAATTAATGTGCAAAGGGCGGGAATCAAACCCACAACCTTCAGGTTGGTAGCTGTATGCCTTACTGACTCGCCTTCCACCCCCTAATCTTAGTAATAATACTGTTCATAGTGATACTAATACTGTCTTTATTATAATAAATCCTTGGGAATTATATATTAGTGGATTCGGCTGTCTAACCCTCAGTTGACACATATTCACTGAAACAGCAGCTGTTGTCATTAAATCTCCCTTCCTCATCTTGGCAGCGATGGTCTTCCCCATCCTGGCTAGTATTCCATCATTGGACATCCTCAAGACCACAAATGAAAAGAGTCAGAAAACGTGTCCCTAATGTTTTCCTCTCAATCCAAGCGAACCAAACATAATTGACTAGCGACCTGCTTAGATAATGGAACTTATTACCCATTATAGCAGGTCACTTCACCAACCAATCAATTCACTAGTTGCAGGTGGCATCACTAACCTCGCAATTCACTAATTAATTTCAAATCAGTCAATGATGAAAACCAATTGATCCCAATCAGTACACCTGATAGTTAATCACTATCAGATGCCTCTATTTCTACTGCCACTCCACCCAATGAGATATTAGGTATTCATCTGGATTGATCCCCGACGGATACAACCAAGTGAATATCCCTAAATCCCCCAGATGTAGTTCCTCCAAAACTTGGGCCAACTGATTTCTGATTCACTTTGTCTTAAGGAATTTTCCCCTAGTGACACCAGGTAATCTAGCAGGCTGGGAATATGGGCAAAAATAATAACACATTTCCCCTCTTGCCTAGATTTTAGCGAGAAAAGGACTGAGGCATGATAACACCGCATCAGACACTTGGTCAAATAATTCATTGGTTCAAGTGGAGTAAACTCATCAATACTCAACGCTGCTCAGGATGACCTTTGGCATATGGCGTTCTTCCTCTTCCTCCTCGCTACCACCTTCTCAGAGCGTGGTCCCCATGACCTTCTGTTAAGCTAGGCAGATCAATTTACTCATGACAATACTAGTCCTGGGATCCAGTTCTCCCCCCATTAGGGTACATGACCCGCTTTCATATTCATGATTCTTGGTCCAGCGTCATTGAATTCCTGTTTTCCTAATCTTAGACAGGAGACTCTTGCCGTTGATGTTTGTTTCATGGCTTGATTAAGAAAACTTATTTCTATTCACCCTCATTATATCAAAATAACCTCTTGGCTGTAAGTCATTCTTAATTCTTCCCTTGGAAAGCTGTAAAATTTACTTAGGAGTTAATTATTGGTCATCAACCCAGTAACTTTTTTACTGAACAGGTTCAGTTTCATCGTGCACCTCACGTTGTAAAGAATATATTATCCAATAATACTATGGAGACTATTATCCGTAGTTGAGTTAGAACTATTATCAGGCCCAACGCTTCAGCCAGTACTTCCAATTAAATACTTGATAAGTCATGCTCGTAGGGATTCATTCCCTCTATTACTGTCCACTCGATCTTTGTCAAGATCCTCTGATGACAGTCTCCTTTGGCCCAACACACAGTCAGCAGCTATCCCTGATTTGTGGTTCCCTTCGTCTCTAGATCCCTGCTCAGATCTCTACTCTTCTCTGAGAGTCTTCCAATTATTGCCT
>JAKSZP010006261.1:0-15610 GCA_022478985.1 Massospora cicadina | reverse complement strand
CACTATGATATAAAATTTATATAATATTTTTAGACAAAAGACATAATTATATATAGATATCATAGGTTTCTATACTATAAAAGATACTTAGTTATAATATCCTTGATATGAGAAATGTATTACAGGTTAAAGACAGGCGCCTCAGATTACGTTGAAATGAAAACTTTTTCCTCCTTGTTTAGATACTTTAACGCGCTAATTGTTATTATTTTCCAATAGCCTTGTTTTTTTTCAATTTTATTGTTTTCGATGCCTTATGTGGCTGTAGTAAAAATATTACAGATTTAGTATAATAGTAGCAAATATTTTCTGAATCATATCTAATATAAAGTTTTACCTATTCACTCTGGATAATTCTTTTCACCTATTTGTTCAGTGCAATATTTAAAAAACTATTTTTATATTTATCTAATATCACCTATACTTTTTAAATCTGAGATCCTTAAGTCAAACAACATGGGTCTAACAGAATTTTGGGTACCTCTAAAAATCTAGCTTATTAACTTTTCATAGTACTTTTAGGACCAATATTAATCTCAGGCTCATATTTAATAACTACGTGGTCATATATATAATCTCATTTTCTAGAATTATAACAGGAGCCTTATCAATAAGTGCATGTAGCATTTCTTTTATTAATGGTTATATCTCATTAGGGCTCAAATTGATTTTATCTATTTAAAGAGGTATTAATAAAGCTAAGCTTACATCAAAGACTAGAAACTCTGTCCAATATTAGAAACTAGTCTTTGATGTAAGTTTAGCTTTTTTTATTAGAATATAAGAACAATTCTGACTGATCTTTACAAAAAGATTCTTAATTAGCAAAAAAAGAACGGAAATTTTCAAGATTTCTTGCTTATTATTACAACAAAAAACGTTTACTAAGATTTTGCCAAATTGTATTTTTACAAACAATAATCTTTAGTTTTTTGGTGATAGTATATATCTTAGTTTAGTAGATTAAAAGCAGTAAATAATCAAATATGATATGATAAGGGAAAAGTTTTCTATCATGCTTTTAAATAGTATTCTCATCTAATTTCAAAGAATCAACTAACAAATTTTCATAAATATATAACTTACATATAAAACTATAACGTTTGTGATATTTTTTAGGTCAGCTAACATGCAGTAGTTATTGGAATGTGATGTCATAAATAATCGTTTCTTTATTACTAAAATATAAATAGCTTTTCCCAATTTTCTTCTATTCTTTACATAGAACTTATAAATATCTGACTTACATGGAGAGTAGAGCACTGTCTTAAAATACCTACACTTTACAAACTGTACGCTCTGCTTATTATGCTCATTAGGGTTATATTGAGATAACTTTCTTATAACCATAGAAGTTAAATCAGTTTGTACTACACCTATTCATATCCAAAGCTTTTATTTGAAATACACTACAAAGCTTAAGATATATGCTAGCTGTTGCTATTAGTATAAATGTAAGAATGGTATATAGAAGTACAATTTTGGTGAAAATTTTTTTTATTTTTTCAGCTTAGTATAAATGATTAGTTAGTTTTTCTTAGATTTAATAATTGATCCTAATTATCTTAGGTCAATATACCAAAGACTTTTACATAGTTTTCTAGTTCTATTTATAATTTATTATTAAAAGTTTATATATTTTATTATACTTTTATAAGGTTATAGACATTTATAGTATTTAATTTAATTTATTGCAGGGAATGCCGACCATGGGATAGACACTTCCAAATATGACTCAGAAGAGACAAAACTTAGTACCAGGGAAGGCACCCCAGAGAAGTGATGCTATCTCTTTTTGCCAGCGGAAACGCCACTTATGGGGAGGGGGAGGGAACGTGTGAAGGGGCCGTAGCCACAATTGAACACGTGTGGAGGAAGGGGTTTGATTTGATGAACCAGACTGGGAACCAGGAGAAGACCAGCTGTTGGCCACGCGGTGGGAGTTGTCCAAACATCCATGCTTGAAAGTGGTCCACCAAATGAGACCAGAATCTGCGGACAGCTTCTGGGAGGGTGGGGGTGGAGCCTGCGATGGCATCTAAGACAATCGTGTGGATGGTCCACATGGCGATTGCAACCACCAAAGCATGGAGGGAGGGTGGAAGGGAGGAGGCCATTGATAGAGCAAACATATCTCTTGACAGACTGAAGGGATGCGTTTGATCCTGGCCCAGCAGACGTTGAACTTCGCGCCATATCACTTTAGAGGTAGGGCACTTCTCCAGGCGGTGGAACAGCGTTCCATACTGGCCACACATGACACAGGATGAGTTTAAAGCGTTAGAGCACTCAGCCATATGATACACCTGCCTCAGGCAGCGCCACACATGGGAGCGGACTTGAGGCTGCAAAAGAGGGTGATGTACATATTTCCAGATTGTTTTTTGGGTCTCAGTGGAATAAGGGTTGTCCATCATGTCCAGGTAGTCCACCCTGGATAGGACATGGAGTCGAATGGGGATCACGCCATCATGGATGGGTAGCCCCTGTACCTCCTGTGTGAACTGAGGAGAGGGGCGGCCTCTCTGGGCTGTGTGTCTGCTAATATGAATTCTCCACTCAGCGCTCCGCATGGAGAGGAGGATTCGTTTGTAGTGGGTTTTAATCCTGTGAGGGCCTGTGGCCAATGTGTGTGATGCGAGGTATTTCATCAGGGAGTGGGGGTTTGATGGGTTGTTGAGGCCCAAGGCTCAGGAGAAGTTGGAGTAGGCCACGCAGGACCAGTGTTGGGAGGGGAGCGTAGGGGCGGTGACAGCCGCTATCCAGGTACCCAAGATCTTGGCAGCATGGGCTCTGAAGTCGAGCAGACCCATGCCACCATGATGATGAGGGCCAAACATGACTTCTAGCCGTACTGGTGGAGGGCGACCTGACCAAAGCCATCCTTGCAGCAGGGCATACAAGGATTTGAAGAATCTTGGGGAGAAGGGGATGGCGTGGGCTCCAAACCAGACTTTGGAGAGGAGCATAGAGTTGGCTAAAAAACCCTGCCAGTAAGGGAAGTAGGGTGGGCTCTGAGAGAGGCGATTTGCTTTGTCACGTTGTCCAGAATATGGCACCTATTACTGCTGACGCGTATCCACCTGCCTCCATCCACACGCCCAAATGGCGTACCAGTCCTATGGTAGGGCGTGGCACAAAGGGGAGCACCAGTGGGGCGGTGTGTGTTGAGCTGGTAGGGCGAGGACGTGGGTGAGCAGATGGGCCAGGTTGGGAACTAATTGCTGGGGCCCAGCAGTTCTGAAACCGACCAAGGAGGATGATTTCGGTTTTGGAAGCGTTCAGTGCCGCGTTACTTACCCGGGAATACTCCTGGATGAGAGCCTCAAGCGCGCGTGCATCTTGATTATTAGACACCCCAACCACACAATCATCTGCAAATGCCATTATCTTGACTGGGGCTTGGCCTGGCACATGGACCCCAGTGAGTTAAGCATTCACATTTCGCAGTAGTGGGTCAAGGCTGAAGTTTTATAAGAGTGGGCTGAGGGGGTCCCCTTGTCGCAAGCCCCTTTGAGGGCGGACTACTTCCGTTAGGAAGCCATGGCCACGTACTGCCATTGTTGCAGATTCCGTGAGCAGCATCACCCAGTTGATGAAGCGAGGGAGTAAGCGGAATTGATGGAGGCAGGCCCTGAGGTATTCCCAGTTTACTCTATCATATGACTTCTATTGGTCCAAGAATACAAGTGCCCCAGAGGCTGTGGACTGGCATGCATTAGCCACAGAGTGCACGTTATCCCAAATCAACCCTCTGGGTATAAAACCAAATTGTTCTGGGGAGATGGTGGCAGATGCTACAGTCCCTAAACGGTTAGCCATGATTTTTGTTAAAAATTTTATTGTCTGTGTTATTTAAAGAAATGGGGCGCCAGTTGGCTAAGTCTAGCTTATCCCCTTTCTTGAAGAGTGTGATTGTAAAGGCCTCATGTCCTACTGGTAGGAGGCGCGTTGACAACAGGCTTTGGTTAAGTGAGGCGAGCAGCAATGGGGATATATATTTGAAATACTATTTGTAGAATTCATATGGATTGCCATCTGGGCCTGGGCACCTTCAGTTTGGTGCACCGCGAATGGCTGTCCATAATTCGTTTGGAGTAATCAAATTCATTATTTCTGGGTATCGGAAAATGGTGCAGATGTGGGCTCAGTCAAGAAATTCTGCCACTTCAGCCTGCTGAATTGGATCAAATTGGTACAGCTCATAGTAATACCTTTGTGTTTTGATTGACACTTCAGCTGGCATATCCGCAATGGAATCATCCAATTTTTGCACCTGTGTGCAGGCCACACTCTGGCGTGGTGCGAAATTATATTAAAAAAATGTGCGGTGCACTTGTCACCTTTTGTGACACGTTTGGCCCTGTACTAAACATAAACCCAATGTTTGTGTTGCCTTTTGAGTGCGTTGAGGTGGGAAGCTTCCTCCGCCCACTTCTGGCCCCATGCAGAGCTGTATACTGTAGCTGGGATATTGGACTCCAGGTGTGCCAACTCTGACAGAGCGCGCGAATTGACTGCCGATGTGGCTTGTGAGCATCTGGAGGAGAGATGGCGAGAGTTGCGGATGGTATCATCTTTGAAAGTTGCCCATGTGGAAATGAGGTCTGTGCAAAACGGTGCAACAAACTCTTTTGCCAAAGTTGCTGATTCTACCCATGTGGAAAATCCTGGTGATGCAAGCTCAGAGGGGCGGATTTTGCACCAATGTGGGGCCTTAGCAGCTGTGACAGGTAGGTGGTAGGTTATTGAGACCAGTTGATGGTCGGAGAAATCCATTTTTGTTGTTTTAAAGTTGGATATGTGAGGTTGGAATTTCGCTGGCATAAGGATGAGGTTGATGCGGGACATGGACCTTAATTGCCATTGTGGACGTGGGGGCGCGTCATGTTCTCGAGAAGCAGGGCTTGCCACAGCAGCGCATTTTTTAACCCAAGGGTGGCCTTTAGAATGCGAAGTTCTACATGACCCTGGAGGGTGTGGGATGAGGAAGGCAACGGTCCGCGGGTAAGTTTAGCCAACAGTTCATGTCTCCAACTACAAAAGGTTCTGGGGGTAATGGGAGGGATTTGACCAATGAGAAAAATTCCTGACGCTCCCATGCACAGGTTGGGGCATAGATGTTGACAATAGCATGCGCCACATCAGCACATGAGAAAGTGACAATGAGGACTTGGCCATTGAGGAAGGATTTCAACAATAAAAATCAAAAAAATTGTTTTTTCCAAACTAGCACCCCACAGTGCTCCAACCAGAAGGATAGGGAAGGGAGGAACATGGTTTTACAAGCTTCCTCAGAACCTCATGGACAGTGGGACACCTGGATGGCCAGGATATCCACGGGTAAATTTTGTTGTAAAAAACTCAGTTTCCTAACCCAGGACAGGGAGGCCTTGAGTCCGGGATATTCAACGTCCCTAAAGTGAAGGTTTCCCCCATCACTCCTTAGGTGCAAGGGGGTGGGCACCCGGGCCCACCAGCCTCCTCTAGATCCCCACAGGCCTTCACAGCAGCATGAGTGTTAGCAGCAACGCTATCAGGATTTTTGTTAATTTTTGCAGAAAGAGTTGCATTGGCTTTAGCCTTCGCTTTTTGTTTCCCCAACATTAGACAAATTTTTTGCAGTGCGGATGAGTTCAGTGCACCATTGAGCGGGTCAAAAAAAATTTTTAGTTGGGATGGGTCCCAAGTCAATTTTGACCAGAGCTTGGGTGCAACAATTGGGTGAGTCAAGTCACCCATCGGATCCTCAGATTGGTTGGCCCAATTGGTATGGGCTTCCCAATCTGCTTGGTTGATGGATTCCCAAGTTGCTTCTGTAGCAAAGGTTTCAATGTCCTCCTGGCGTTGGGAGTGTGGGATAGCGGTGGTGGCTTTGGCTGCTTCCTTAGCCGTGGCTCTGCGGGCCTGCTTGGCCTTCTTCTGCTCTTGCGGGGAGATAGGATTTACCAGTAGGTAGCAGCCTTGTGCTCCCCATGGGAAAGCCTCTTTGGTGCTTGCGGTTGGTTTGTAGTGCGCCTCTCCGCTGG
The DNA here is from genome assembly GCA_022478985.1 of Massospora cicadina. Classification (NCBI taxonomy): domain Eukaryota; kingdom Fungi; phylum Entomophthoromycota; class Entomophthoromycetes; order Entomophthorales; family Entomophthoraceae; genus Massospora; species Massospora cicadina. The sequence goes on along the minus strand of JAKSZP010006261.1, from coordinate 9,581 downwards.
CCATGGCCGCTGAGGGGTGCTCTTGGAATGTGATGCCCTCCTTGGTGGGGCATGCGTGTGCCTTATGGCCAAACATGTCACAGTGGGTGCAAATGGGGGGGCGCGCTGTCCACGGTCACCCATAATGGGTGGGTGGTATGCCTTGTGATATCAATAAAAGTGGAGTGCGGGATCTGAGTTAGGTCCTTCGCGATCTCCTCAGTTGGGGTCAGGACTGCATTAGCTTTGCTGGTGCACAGGTGTGGCATCAGCATGAAGCGTTGCATTTTGAAAGATTGTATTTCGCCATATACGGTGAGACCATCTTACAGGCGTTGTTCCAAAATGTCACGTTTTACCGTAGTAGGCAAAAAGTCAAACGTGAGGAAAATTTGGTTTGATTTTGTCCATCTGGTGCATTTGGTTTTGATGACCCGTTGCCCTTCAGGGAGGTCGACCACTATGCGCACTGCAGCAGCCTCATCTGCTGCCTCTTTGTTTTGAAACCTAGGTCCAGCCAACTGCATGACATGGAGTGAGGTGCGACGTACACCACAGTCAGGAAAATTGTGTGCACATCTTCACAAAATTTTTCCCATAAGGCCATTTGTTGGATGTCCAGATACACGCGGACTCCAAATTCCACCAACAAAAGTGGTTGGTAGTGTGGCGTGTTGATGTATTGGTTGCATCATGCTTGCCATGCAAGTATTTCTGGGGAAATAGTGACTGCCAGTTTTTTAAGATTTTTGTCTATTCTGACGGTTTCTCTGGGGCGTTTTCAAACGTTGGAGGCCGCGGGCCTTCCACCTGCTCCTCTTACCTTACTTGCCCAACTGCTCCCTGACATGGGCGCAGACTAATCTCCTCTGTGAGATTATCAAACTAGATTTAGAGTTGAATTGAATAGGTTGCAAAAGTGATTGCAACGAGAAAGAAAAGTTTTTAGATATTTATAGTATTATCTGTAATCGTTTTGTCTGAACTTTAATAAAATATAAGGTTTAAAATTTAGTAATGATTAAACTTAATCAGTTTAAATGAGTCACTAAATTATTTTATATTTATAATGGAAGGTCAACCAGGGGACAAGCACTTCCAATATAGTGAAAAAAACTAATAAAATTCGACAAATAGAGACACCCCAGAGGGTTCAAGGCCCCTCTTGTTGTCTCCAAAATCACCAAATTTAGACGGTAAGGAAGGGAAGTTATGCTGGCTTATTCTTAGATGCAGCATGTTTGAAGGAAAGGATCAACTTTTAGGAACCATATGGGGAACCATGTGTTGATTGTCCTTCTGATATGGGGGTCATATGTCCAAACAGGCATGCTTAGAAATGTTTTAATATATGGCTGTGGAAGCGATGAATGGCTTCTTGTATTGTTGGCACTACTCCTGTAAGATTCCAGTACCATTGTATGTAACGTCCATAGTGCTATTGCTACTATTAGCGCCCTGAGAGATGGGTGTATAGGAGAGTCCATTTTTATAGCAAACATGTTCCTTGCTAGGCTGAATGGATGTCCGTTTTCTTGGTAAAAAAAGGCGCATGGCCTCTTTCCATACCGCCACTGATGTTGGGCATTGTTCTAAATGGTGGTCTAGGCTTCCATACTGACCACATATTGCACATGAGGTGTGATTGGTGTTTGACCGATAAGCTGTTCAGTATACTCTCCTGATGCACCTCCATACATGTACTCTTATCCTGGGTTGGAATAGAGGGTGATGGGTGTATCTCCATACTCTTCTTTGGGTCTCCAGGTTGTAGGGTATGTCCATATGGTCCAGGTACTTTATCCTAGCTATGGTATTTGGGCTTTTGCTTATTATATTGTCTGTGACTATGATATAATTTGGCGGAATCCTGAGGATACGCCAGAAGAGGGTTGCACAGGGTTTAGCCCACTGAGCAATAGAACCAATGATATGATTATCGTGGTCCTTTTTAACAACAGAATAAATGTTAAAATAACAACTATGGGGCACTTGCTCCCACTATAATACTTTATTTAAATATAAAAAACTCTCTGGATCCTCTCTATCTTGCTCTCTTTTCTCTATTGACCAACTACTCCTCTTAATAGCCCATCACGCTCATATACAGTGGCTTTGGATGATACTACACTCATTGCTTGTGCTATTTGGTTCCACCAATTCTCCTCGTTTTGACTAGTTATTCTTTTAAATCCCTATCGCCTAGATTGTAGGCGATTTTAATTCGTATTCATTGAGTGTCAACATTGCCTGATCACCTTATTCAAGGCGATTTCCCAATAACCCAATATCGCCTCAATTCGCGGCTTAAATTACCATTACCAGTTTGATTCTAATGGATTCCATACAAAGTGCCATGATGACTTTGGGCTTATCGTCCATTCATATCAGAATCACGACATTGCCCCCTCCTTGACTGGACAATAAGGCTCCTATTGCTTGTATGGTCAGAGGAACTTCACCTGTACCTGGTTAATACTTTGACCCCCCACATGTTCCTTAATGGTGTAGGCATCAACCCCAGTTTTCTCAATGATCTTTAATGGCCAACTCCATATGCTGGCAAGCTTGTTCCTCCTTCAGAACCCATGTTGGTCATGAAACAGGACCAATCTCCTACCCCAAACTGTGAAAGACTGCGGCATCTACATTGGTCAGCCATGTGATCCCAAACCTTCTTGGCAAGACTAGTAGAATATGCCTCAGTTTGGAGCTTAATCAGCGTGTTTGTTAAGGAAGACAAATAGCGGTGAGGTTCAACTCCACTGGTATCCTCAATTCAGGAGTAAAGCAATGCAGGCAACGCTGGATGTCATCCATAGAGCAATTTAAATGGACTCTTATTGGTTGCTGAGTGGTAGCTGATATTGTATGTGAAGACAGCAGTGGATAGAAGGTGCTCCAATCTGACGGCTGCTCATTTACAAGTTTGCGTAGAATATTTACCAAGGTCCCATTGACCCGTTCCACCATACCGTTAGATTCAGGGTGGTAGGGGGTAGTTAAAACCCCACAGATTGCCATGAGCTCGTTCGATTTGGCCAATATATGGGATTTGAAATTGGTTCTGTTATCCATTAGGATAAATTGTGGGCAACCATGGCGCTGTATAACACACTCCAGGATGAACTTGGCGGTAGTGACAGCCCCTAAATCCTTGATAGCCCTTTCTTCAACCCATCTTGTCAAATGGTCAATGGCTACTATTATATATTTGGAGCAGTTTGAACCAGTTGGCAGCGGCACCACCACGTCTGACAAAACTATATGCCAAATAACTGAGGCTTAACGAGCTGGTAGGTGGTCTTCCGGTGGTATGGTTTCTCCACTTGGCACTGATGGCAACAACCAGCTGTCTTAAGCACATCGTAGTGCATACTTTCCCAATAGTAGTGGGGCCATAAGAACTCTAGCATCTTTTTAACCCTCCATGACCTACCGCTTTATGGGCATCCATTATTATTGCAGCCTGGGCAGAGGGTTTTGGGAAACTCAGCGTTGATTCCCCAATCCACTTATATAATTCCTCATTGCGCAAGAAGGTATCCTGCCTAAGCCCATCTAACACTTTGATCACGGGCAGCGGCTCATCTTGATATTTGCCCACATTCTTCTTTTCATATTATATCTGCCACATCCGCTGTAATGGCAACCGTGGGTAATTGGGAAAGATAGTCCGCATTCTGATGCTTCTCCCCATGTCAATGCATGATCTCAAAATCATATGATTGGAGCTTCAAAGCCCATCGTGCAAGCCGCCCTTTAGGTTCACGCAGATTCTGTAGCCAGCGCAAGTAGGCATGATCCATTACCACTTTGAATTTCACCCCGTGAAGGTAGACCTGGGATCTCTTATATGCAAAGATTACAGTTAAACACTCCCTCTCAGTCACTGTGTAATTCCATTCAGGCCCAGTTAAACTGCGGCTACAATACGCAATGGGGTGCTCCACATCATCATTGTTCTTTTGGGATAACACAGCCCCTACAGCAGAAAGCGAAGCATCCATTTGCACAATGAACTCTTTCTCAAAATTGGGGTATTGCACTACTGGTGCGCTAGCCAACGCCATTCATAATACATCAAAAGCGGTTTGACATCAATCCGTCCAGTTGAAGACAGCGTTTTTCTTAAGTAGCTTAAAGAGTGGAGCCCCAACACAGCTGAAGTTTGGAATGAACTGCCAGTAGTACCCAACCAGACCCAAGAACACCTGGATATCCCACTTATTGCTTGGCCGAGTCATCTTGTGGATGGCTTCCACCTTGGCTGGCTGAGGGCTAAGACCCTGGAGTCTACCACAAAGCCGAGATACCCCAATTGTTCCTTAAAAAAGTGGCACTTTTGGGGCTTAATCTTGATATTAGCATCAGCCAGGTGGTGGAACACTTGCTCCAGGTGTCCAAGATGCTCTGTGAACATCCTTAAAAACAAGTTGATATTGTTAATGTAGACAAGAACGCAAGACAGCTTTAGATCACCTAAAATAGTATCCATAGCCCGCTGGAACATAGTGGGAGCATTGCACAAACCCTGTGGCATATGTGTAGGCTAGAACAATCCTTTTTGAGGTGATTATTTAGTTTAAATTTAAATTTATTGCGGGGAAGGCTGACCATAGGACGGACACTTCCAAATATGACTCAGGAAAGACAAACTTGGTACCAGGGGAGGCACCCCAGAGAAGCGATGCTATCTCTTGTTGCCAGCGGGAACGCCACTTATGGGGAGGGGAGGGAACGTGTGAAGGGGCCGTAGCCACTATTGAGCACGTGTGGAGGAAGGGGTCTGATTTGATGAACCAGACTGGGAACCAGGAGGAGACCAGTTGTCGGCGACATGGTGGGAGGTATCCAAACATCCACGCTTGAAAGTGGTCCACCAAATGAGACCGGAATCTGTGGACAGCTTCTGGGAGGATGGGGATGGAGCCAGCGATGGCATCCAAGACAATCGTGTGGATAGTTCACATGGCGATTGCAACCACCAGAGCACGGAGTAGGGTGGAAGGGGGGAGGCCATTAATAAAGCAAACATATCTCTTGACAGACTGAAGGGATGCGTTTGATCCTGGCCCAGAAGATGTTGAACTTCGCGCCATATCACTTTAGAGGTGGGGCACTTCTCCAGGCGGTGGAACAGCGTTCCATACTGGCCGCACATGACACAGGATGAGTGTAAAGCGTTAGAGCGCTCAGCTGTATGATACACCCGCCTCAGGCAGCGCCACGCATGGGAGCGGACTTGAGGCTGCAACAGAGGATGGTGTACATATTTCCAGATAGTTTTTGGGTCTCAGTGGAATAAGGGATGTCCATCTTTTCCAGGTAGTCCACCCTGGATAGGACATGGGGCCGAATGGGGATCACGCTATCATGGATGGGCAGCCCCTGTACCTCTTGTGTGAACTGAGGAGAGGGGCGGCCTCTTCAGGTTGTATGTCCGCTAATACAAATTCTCCACTCTGCGCTTCGCATGGAGAGTAATATTCGTTTGTAGTGGGTTTTAGTCCCGTGAGGACCTGTGGCCAATGTGTGTGATGCGAGATATTTCATCAGGGAGTGGGGGTTTGATGGATTGTTGAGGCCCAAGGCTCAGGAGAAGTTGGAGCGGGCTGCGCGGGACCAGTGTTGGGATGGGAGTGTAGGAGCGGTGATGGCCGCGATCCAGGTGCCCAGGATCTTGGCAGCATGGGCTTTGAAGTCAAGCAGGCCCATGCCACCTTGATGATGAGGGCCAAACATGACCTTTAGCCATACTGGTGGAGGGCGGCCTGACCAAAGCCATCCTTGTAGCAAAGCATACAGGGATTTGAAGAAGCTTGGGGAGAAGGGGATGGCGTGGGCTCTGAACCAGACTTTGGATAGGAGCATATAGTTGGCAAGAACAACCCTGCCAGTGAGGGTAGTAGGTTGGGCTCTGAGAGAGGCGATTCGCTTCGTCACGTTGTCCAGTATACGGCACTCCATTACTGCTGACGCATATCCGCCTACCTCCATCCACATGCCCAGATGGCGCACCGGTCCTATGGTAGGACGTGGCACGAAGGGGAGCACCAGTGGAGCGGTGTGTGTTGAGTTAGTAAGGCGTGGACGTGGGCGAGCAGATGGGCCGGGTTGGGAACTAATTGCTGGGGCCCAGCAGTTCTGAAACCGTTTTTTTGGTGATTATAGCACACTTTTCTTGTTCCATCACTAGCAACTCGATCTGCCAGTACCCCAGTATCAAGTCCATAACTGAGAAATACTTGGCCCCACCTAAACAATCTAATGCGTCGTCAATTTAAAGAAGTGGGTACAAATCTTTTTTCATAGATGCTGTTAAGCTTTCAATAATTGATTTCTTCTCAGTTGGAACCATCTTTCTTTTTGACAATTAATACTGGGGATAACCAAGAACCTTTTGATGGCTCCAACATTCCCTCTTCCACCAATGTATCTATTTCTGCAGACACAACTTCTTCCACTGCCTTTGAGCGACGGATAGGATGTGACCTGATAGGGTGTGGTCCCCTGTGTTCACCTGATGCATAACCTTGTGAGCACAACCCAAGTCATAATCATCAGTTGCAAAGATACTGTGATACTTTTCGAACAGATCTATCACCCTATCCTTCTGATCCTCTGATAGACCAGTGAGCGCCTCCCAAGGAACCACAGTCATTACGCTGAAGTGTTTTTTAAAGGCAAGCTGAGATCTTCCAATGAACCAAAGTTGCGCATATGGTGGACCACATCGATTGGGATCAAATGCAGGTAGGCTACCACTTGGTGCTGCTGCACCTGCATCACTTCCTTCTGCAGATTTGCTACTAACACTTTTACTTCCCCCTGCCCAGGTAACAGTAACCTAGGAGCCACATGCGGTTTGAGTCATGATTGTAGATAGGGACCCACAACCTCTCCATACAAACTTCCTGGTATATCAATTTCAAGCTCAGTCCCAATTATGACCTGATGCCCAGAAGGGATAGTAAAAGCGTTTTGCAGCTCGTAGCGGGATCCCTTTGTACTTGTGTTTCTGTGTTGGGAGCATTCAGGTCTTCCACTTCATCCACTGATACTTTACAGGTATCACACCATCGCTATAGGCAATATTAATTTGATTAGAGAGGATTGGGTCATCTGGCACACCCTAGAAGTAAAAGAGATGGGAATCCGTTATCCCAGGATGTCTAGGGTCTCTTCCATTATGTCAACGACAGCCCCATAGTGTCACGTAAATGCAGTCCCAATTAGCAAATCATAGTTGCTATTTGGTAAAACTACTGCCGGTGCCATAATACCAACAGATTTAAACCGCAAAGGAAGTGCGCTATATGCTCCCTCAGAGACCGTGGTTTCCATTCCTGTGGTCCCATACACCATCCATTGTTCTATGTCAGGTTTTAAAGCCAACTTTGCCACCAACTTAGTGGAGACAATGTTAACAGAAGCGCCTGTGTCAATTATAGCTTGTAATCAGGATTTGGCTACCATCACATCACAGTAAGTGCACTCCAAGTAAGATGAAAGCCAGTTATTTACTATGTGAACATTCAGTGCTTGTTTTCCCAGGAAACCTATAATACCCGCACCAACTTTAGGGTAGCTTGCTATAAAATCATCCACCGGGAGGGAGACCTCTACGTCTCTTAGAGACAACGCATCCACAAATGGTTCCAGCTGGTCTGACAGGTTTTGATCAAACATTTGGCAAGAATAAGGCTTTGGCTGCTCCAGAAACCCTAGGTCAGCCATATTTTTGAATTGTGCTTGGGTCAGCACATTTACTCCCCCAACTAGCTGTTGGTAGAGAATTTATCATCATACTGGGAGGCGTCTACTTCCCTAAATACAATAGATTCAGTGGGGACATATGACTTCGAGATAGCGAAAGTAGAGAGTTCCATCTCTACTCCACTCTGACTTTTTCCCTAAAAACCTTGATCCTGTTGTATGCGAGGGATCTGTCAACTGGGGCACCATACTCCCATGTGCCTGGTGTGACTGCAATTAAAACAACTTATTCTATAGGGCCTACGTCTGTGCTTCATATAATTTGGCCCACTTAGAAAGTTGTTCTGAAGATGATCAGCATACTGACCCCATTGGTAGACTGCCTGCTGTCAAGCAGCATAGTTAAGGCTGAAGCGGTAGCTGGGTAGTTGTTGCTCAACAGTTATGGGACAGTTGGTGAGCTGTGTGGAGTAGCCTGGCATGATCTTCATTGACTGGTTGCTTTCCTTCCCCCGGTTAGGGTAGGCCCCGGTGACAGTGGAATCTGCTAGATATTGGGTGGAGGGAAGTTGGCAGATATACGGCGCAGAAACTGAACAATTATAAGCAATGGCACATCTTCATCCAATAATGAGGCCATAACGTTGTAAAGCTCAGGATATGGCTTTACTCCAGAGGCCATTGCAATGCATACATCATCTTCATCTAGAATCCCAGCCCCAATCAACACATTTGCTTCTGCCATAAACTGCTCAGCGAATGTGGTGAGACTCTCATTTTGTTAAAACCTGATGGTCAGAAACTCAGCTTCCCTCTGAGACATCTTTGCTTTTCTGCTGAACAACTGTATCACCATCTCCTTAACCTCTTGGTAAGTAACAGAACTGTCTGAAAGGTAAAAAACAACTTGATCAGCACATCCAACATCCAAGGTAGAGATTAAGAGTTTCACCCTGCGCCAGTTTGAGGCACCTTCAGCTTTAAACTCAAATCATCGAAGGAATCCATGAATATTGCCATCACGATCAAAGGGCGGCAGCTGAGCACAGCAGACTTCCTGGAGAAGCTCATCTTATTTTTTGAGCACTGTGTCCAATGTGAGTTTCAACTCCTCATATGCAACGGTCCTATTGTGTCATGCAGATTTCTTTTCAAAGCAACACTAGCGCGAGACATAGCAGGTGACTTGAATTTTATCATTTTATTACTGATCAATGGGCCCCCTGTAGTGAGCACCACAGTTATAATTCGGCGGAATCCTGAGGATACGCCGAGAGATTGGCACAAGGTTTAGCCCACTGATAAATAGAACCAACAATATGATGATCGTGGTCCTTTGTAACAACAGAATAAATGTTAAAATAATAACTATGGGGCACTTGCTCCCACTATAATACTTTATTTAAATATAATAAACTCTCCAGATCCTCTCTATCTTGCTCCCTTTTCTCTATTGACCAACTACTCCTCTTAATCACCCATCACGCTTATATACAGTAGCTTCAGTGGATACCACACTCATTGCTTAGGCTATTTGGTTCCATTGATTCACCTCGTTTTGACTAGTTATTCTTTTATTTCCTATCACCTAAATTGTAGGCAATTTAATTAGTATTCATTGAATGTTAACATTGCCTGATCACCTTATTCAAGGCGATTTCCCAATAACCAATATCGCCTCAATTCGTGGCATAATTTACAATTACCAGTTCGATTCCAACGGATTCCATACATTTTGCCATGATGCCTTTGGGCTTATCATCCAGTCATATCAGAATCATGACAGACTATAAGATCATTGATCTCCTGTCTGTTAATTAGCCTTGGGCATCCTCAGTGACTGGTTTGTTCATTTATGTGAATCTGCCATGTCACTTTTCTCA
>JAKSZP010006260.1:0-15657 GCA_022478985.1 Massospora cicadina | reverse complement strand
CACCAAGGATTTTCTAGCCAGTACAGGTTTTGAATCAAAACCTGTACTAGGGTGAAAGCAATTTTACCTACCAGGCTAATCACCTTTTGAGTTTTTATATAAAAGTGAACATTTTGAGAACCATTATAATTCCAAATTATAAAAAGAAAACTATGTATTACAAAGGATTTTCCTTTTATTAGCACCCCAGTCATTCCGTATTTTTCTCTTTGATGGTTTTTACTGCTGAACCCGTTTTTTAAATAAATGACATGAATGATATCAAGTTTTATTATTCTGATATACTTTGCTCGGATACACTAAAACCCAGAAATCGATTATACCCCAAAACTAAACTGCACCGATTACAATGCTTTGCTGATGAAAGCTGTCGAGGATCGAAATTAAAAGTTTTGATAAGCGGTTGTTACACATGACCAAAACCTATACCGTAGCGCTCAGTTTCTTTACTTTTTGTCAGCTAGTTTATTTTGGTTTTTGCGTATGTAGATTAAGATATTGCTATAACTTATTGACTAACACTCAATATCAAGTAGCAATTTTATCTTAATTATAGGCTTGTCTTAAAAGCTCTGCTTTATTGATTTTATAATCGAGGATACCAGTACTCTGAAGCTTTTAATAATCAGTTTAATTTATGTTTACAAAAAGTCTTAACTTTATGATGAAAAAGAGGGCAATGATTTAGCTAAAGCTTAAATAAGTTTCTGCTTTTCGACCTTCTTGAAAATGATTTTAGTTAATCACCTGCCTTTTTGTAAGCGCCTGATTTGAATCATTTGAATTTAAGTGTTAAAAAGCCGAAACTTATTGTCGAGCTAGCTCTATGAACATCCTTTCTTTTAGATTTGATATATCGAAAATCTAAAGAAAGAAAACTTGATCTTATCTGAACAAATTAAGACTTTTCTGAAAACCTGTTCTAATTTCCGTAAGTTTATAGCTTCTAACTTTTTCGACGCATATATGGTTCACTGATGTTATATATATGTTTAAAGTATTACTAGTATTCTATAACTTTAGATGTAGTACTACTCTAATTGTTCGTTTTAGTTCAATAGTTGGCAAATTCGAGTAAACTTGTTTAATAAATTTTGCCATTTTTAACTTTAGCTACATTTAATAAACAAGTTTAGCGAACTATTTTTTGTCTAATGCTACACAAAACAAACAGCTCAAAGTTCTACAGTTTTGTACTATTAAGAGGTTCTATCATTTCTATATAATTTATAGCTAGTTTTATAGCCTCTAAAAATAAAGACTTTTTAGCTGTATTTTTTGATAACCTCATGGACTAAATGTGTAATAAATTTAAATTTTTAGTATAATAACGTAGTGAAATTTGCTTTACTTGGAATTTACATTGGAATTGAAGTTTTTTAGAAAAAAAATGTTACTAAAGAAAACTTTATTTTGAACTATAGTATAAAAACTATGTAATTTCTTTTATTCTATAGGGTAAGTAGCGCAAAGTTTTATAGTTAATCATCTCTACTTAAATTACAACCTTCTAGTTTTATATGCATAGTAACATATGAGTTATTATACAAATTAAAGTACTATTTACTAACCACGATTGTACCCTTTAAACATGATGACTATAAAAGTTTTAGTCTGGATAATTTTTTTGTATAAAGATAACTGCATTTTTTAAAAAGGACTAATCCTGCTTGTATATTATGTATTATTCCTCGAGTCAGCCTCAAAAAGATAATGATAAAAATGGTTTCGGGTAACTAGTACTTGAGTACGGTTAGGAAAACACAAGTTTTAGCTAAATACCAAATACCATTTTGGTATTTGCTACAAGTTGTGCATATTCCAATTTCAAGTACTTAGAGTTAACTAATGAGAACAAAAATTATATAAGTTTGACATATGCCTTGTAGAAGATATAGTTTAGCTGCACTTAAAGCATACGAACATAGCTTACTATTAGTTAAGGGCGTAGGGGGAGGATACCCCAGTGGTAGAATAGGGACCTCTACCGCTGCCTCCCCGAGTTCGATCCCGGTAGTGAACTTTGGGTAGGGGACGATTATGACTGTGTTGGCGTTTCGCACCAATGCCCCGAACCGAGATAGCAAAGGCGGTCCATGAAGTTCCTGGACTATCATACGCCGCTCATGGAGGTTTTCCAGGTTTTATCCTCCTTTCCCATTTTCTTCACTGCCCCTCATCGGTGTGGTATCGTCCCCAGGTCGGCCCACCTCGAATAGAATTTAATCTTATTAGTTAAGGGCATGCTCCTAGAAAAATTTAGTATATTTTAGTTTATACTGCATAAAAATCTCCTCAGTTAATTTGGATTTTATACTTGAGATCTAGCAAGATGGTCTAAATGTTAAACCAGCTGATATTAATATAAAATATTATTTTGCACACTGCATCATAAAAATTTGCTAATAAATAAGTTAAAAAATATAAAATATAAAAAGTTTTCAAGCTGATTGGCTGATTCATAAAATCTCTCAGTTACCACCCAAATTTGCACAAGTTTGAAGCTGGCAAGTGGCTTAAAACTCAGCGTAGTATCTGTCCTAAGGTCAATTTGCCTTATATCTCATTAAATAGACAGTTTCTAAACCCAATTTACTAGATAACGTATCATTATTATAAAATCTAAGATGTCTAGATTGGTTGTATTGTAAACTATTAATATGATAGTGCAAGTTTAATTCTTGCCTTTTGTATATAGGCTAGTGTGCCAGGCTAAGGCATCTAGTATTTGAGAAAATCTAATAATGCCAAAGTTTTTTACCTAAATGGATTTAAACTAAAATGGTGGTTCCCAAATTGCTTCATACGGACCCCCAGGAAAACATGGAACTGCTGAAAGAATCTGTAGCAAATTAAAACTAATTGGGGATCCATAAAGATCACTTTGAAAATTACTGGTTTAATATAAAGAAATCAATTATGACCCATTTTACTATATTGAAAGTTAAAAATAAATGGCAATAATTAAATTGGTAGCTATTTTTATACTCTAAGTAAAATAAAAGTATAGTTTAGCACATAAAATACAAGTAATGACAAGCATTTTACAGTGTAAGCTGATCCAAACATGGCTGCATATTTATCTATGCAGGTTTGAGTAGCAACAATTGAACTATACATAAATCTTATATCATCAGGTTCACCAATTTCATTAAAATAAAGTTTTTGTATTTTAAAACAAAAATTATAATTTTAATATGATTTACTTTTTTGTTTATTTGAGGTAAGCTGACCAGGGGATGGATATTACCAATTGCTCAAAGAGCTAAAATAAAACCCCCTAACAGATAAATAAAAATGGCTAAAGTGCACAATTTAGACAAAAAATGAAAAATTACAACCACTTGGTAGGAAAGCAGAGAACCACTTATCTGACCATGGCGGAAGGGGATTGGGATGCTCATTATCAGCTGTGTCTTCCTCACCCAGAGCAAGTTATGAGCTAATGCTGAGAGCAAGTGTAAGTCCAGGGGAGCACACCTTGCATCTCAACAGAGAGGAATATCCCTTCAGAACTAAGAAGGTGTCAGACAATCACCATGCCAAAGAAAGACTTGGCTTCCATCAGGGGGTACTCTAATACCCACAATTGAATCCAGAGTCTGCAAGGCAATGCCATTCTGATGATATGTGAATAAGAACCATGTAGGGACAAATGCATAAAGTATTAGTCTATGAATATCACCCCACTATAACCAATAAACTGATTTCAGGGATTAATATTGACCATTCTTCAAATTTGGGGTCAAACTGCCCAGTTAGTGGGAGAGGATTGTTCCATCCTAAGGTATTTTTCATTTGAGTAGGACTCCCAATTCAGTTGGATATGCACTTGATAACGCGTGGCAACAATGATTTCATTGGGTTTTATACCAGATGTTTTACTTCAAGTAGCATCTGCTGAATCCTCATTCCCATTGCTTCCATGATCAGGGCAAATTGGATTAAGTGATGGTCAATACGCTCTCCTTGGTTTACTTTTGGGCCAAACTCCCAATACTTTTAAGCATGTACTTGATATTGGGGGGTGGCAATTGCTTTGCTTGGGATTAATCCTAATGGGTTCTCCCCAAGATTCAACTGCCAAATTGCCATCTTCATTTCCTTCATAATTTGGACAGATCAAGTTGAGTGTTTGGGCATTCTGTTTGGTTTGTGATTCTTGATAATCATTTTGCTTGATGGGGGAATCTTGCAAAACTCATAGGGTAAGATTTAAAAGAGTTTCCGCGCTGAGGGAGGTGATAAATGAAACAATCATTGTGACAGCCAATATCATTACTGATAAAATGAGTGTGGACCCTACATTTGTTGGTGTAGTTTCTTGGAATCGTTTAACTAGATGAAAATTAAAAAAAACAAAGTAATTTGGCTAAGTTAAAGGTTTATTAAGGATAGTACAAAATAACCCAACTATACCATCAGCAGAGTACTGAATTTTTATAGTTAAAGGGAAGTGAGGGCTGAACCAAGATAGCAAATAGCAAAGGCAGTCCATGGAGTTACTGGCCTATCATACACCACATGTGGAGGTTTTCTGGATTTTATCCTCCTTTCCCATTCATTCAATTTCCCTTAATTGGTGCAGTATCATCCCCAGGTCAGCCCACCTCAAATAAAATAGTTTAAAGTGAAGTGAGAGGCAAGGACTGGTTAACATTTCTTACAATGGATATATACACTTTCTTAATAATGTCAGGACTTTTGCATCATGGCTCAGCTTGCACATTGCAGGTGCTCTAATTTGTGGTTCCTGTTGCTAAAATTCTTGCTTTCATTAGGGTTTCAGCATGCCAGCATAGATTGCAATTTTTCTAACAAATTTTATTTCCCTTTGGAGGGATCCTTGCCAGATCAATTTCTGGTCTGACATTCCTGTTGGGATTTCTGTCTTAATCTGCCCAATCATGCTCAGATTTTGTCACAGATTGTTGAGATTTTCAGACAGGCTTCAGCCAAATTTATTCCTGATGAAATCCTCCCTTATCGCTCTTTGACTTATTAAAAAATTGAGATAAGGGGCCTTAGCTGAAACCCACTGCTCATCAAGGGTATGCCCTAAATTTTATAATTTTCTAATGAATGGTCTTGGGAATTTTTTCCCTTCTTTGATCAAAAGGGGTGAACCAAATAATTCAATTTTATGGGAGCAGCCAGGATCTGTACATTATCTTTTCTAAAAGGACTGGGTCAACTCCTCCCTCTGAAACCCATACCAGAGCATAGTTTTTGTGAGGTAAGAAAGCTTAATGGCTGCAAGGGTCCGTGGTTTCATAGCAGCGGGCGGTGGGGCAGCAGCATTTCATGCATGGAACTCAGTGATTAGATCCCAACAATTGGTAAAATTGTGGGCTGGAATCCAAATGTTGTTGTAAGTGGGGCACCCTTTCCATGTTACCAAAAATTAAATTCCCTTTTATTTTTTTGAAATTCAAGGTCTCCTCTGTTGTAATTTTGGACAGTATCACTAGGATCCGCTGGGCTATTAACACAGGTTGAGCCTTCTGAACAACGGATGGATGATGTGAAGATCATCAGTCCTTCAGATGCACTTGAAAATATATTTAAAAATAGGAGCAATCGCCCAGACCAGTTCTTTTAATTATTTTATAAATACAGCTACGTTTTGCTGTCCCACTCTTCTTCCACTAAATAACCTACCTCTCTTAATTGCTCATTTTGCTTATATACATCAGCTTCAGGTGATACTATTTCTCATTCCTTGAATTTTCTAATTCCGCCAATTTTCCTCAAATTTGGCTCGTTATTCTTAATTTGCTGTCACCCTATTTGTAGGCGATTACTTAATATTTGTCAAATGTCAACATCACCTTATCGCCTTATATAGAGGCGATCCAATAAACTCATATATCCAATAAGACCCATTATATCCCAATATCGCCTCATCTCAAGGCACTTAAATAATTTGTAACTGATACTATATTGTTGGATTCTGCCCAACTGTCCCAAGATTATCATCCAGTCATATCAAAATCGCGACATTACCCCCTCCTTGACTGGATGATAAGATCCTATTGTTTGTAAGTTCTGAGGAACTTTGCATGTACTCAGTTAATGATCCATCCACTTGTAGGATCCTTAATAGTATACGCGTCAACTCCAGTCTTCTCTATTACTTCAAATGGGCCAATCCAGATACTAGTCATCTTATGCTTCCACCCAAATCCATGCTGATCGTGAAAGAGAACCATATTGCCTTCCTTGAATGGCACCGGCCCACTATGGCGTACCTGATCAGCGGCCTGATTCCTAATCTTCTTATCCAAACTGAAGGAATATGCTTCATTTTATAGCTTGATCAGAATGTTTGCAAGATTAGTCAAATAGCAGTGGGGTTCTAGTCTGCCAGTGTCTTCTACACAAGCATAAAGCAGCACCAGAAGAGCTGGGTGTCAGCCATATAGTAATTGGAAGGGGCTTATCCCCATGGCGGAATTTAACTAATGTTATAAGCAAACATGGTGGTGGAAAGAAGAGAGCTCCAATCAGAAGGGCGATCCATTACTAATTTTTGGAGTATGTTCACCAGAGTCCCATTAACTTGTTCAACCATTCCATTGGACTTGGGGTGGTATGGGGTCATCAGAACTCCGCGGATTCCCATGAGCTCATTCAGCTTGGGAAGGATGTGTGAGGTGAAGTTGGTGCCATTATCAGTGAGAATAAAGTGAGGGCAACCATGTCACTGAATAATGCATTCCAACACAAATTTAGCCACCATCACTGCCCTCAGATCTCATGTCACCCTTGCTTCAACCCATCAGGTCAAGTGGTCAATAGTCACTAGAATGTACTTACAACGGTTGGCTCCTGTTGGCAAGGGGCCAACGACATCAAGGGAGACTGTATGCCAAGCGAAAGGTGGTTTCACTAACCAATATGATGTTGTACGGCAGAACAGTTTCTCCAATTAGCACTGATGGCAACAGGAAATAGTTTCAAGCACATTAAAACTCATACTTTCCCAATAGTATCATGGGCATAGCAACTCCATAGTCTTACGCATGCCACCATGCCCAACTGCCCTGTGAGCACTCATAATGATTTCCAGCCATGCGGAGGGCTGCAGGAAATTTACCATAGTATTGCCAATTCGCTTGTATAGTTCCCCATTCCGTTGGAAGGTATTTGTGCCAATTTGTTTAACACTTTGATTACTTGAGGCGTTTTGTTGTCATATTTTCCGCTGAGCATTTTATCATAAATCACGTCGCTAAGGTCCGCTGTCACCACAATAGTCAGTAACTGAGATAAACAATCCACATTCTGATGCTTCACTCCTGGCCAATAGATATTCTCAAAATCGTAAGCCTGTAACTTGAGAGCTCATTGAGCCAACTGTCATTCTAGTTCTTTGAGATTTTGCAACCAGTGTAATGATACATGATTGGTTACAACTTTAAACCATACCTCATGCAGATAGACTCTGAATTGTTTATATGCATAGATTACTGCTAAGCACTCTTGCTAAGTCACAGTATAGTTACGCTCGTGACAGTTCAGAATATGACTACAGAATGCAACAGGATGTTCTTCTCCCTCATCATCTTTCTGAGAAAGTACTTCCCCAACAGCGGAAAGGGACGCATCTGTCTGAACAATAAACTCTTGGTCAAAGTTTGGATATTGCAATACCGGTGCACTGCTCAGCGCCATATGGAGTGCCTCAAAAGTGGATTGACGACGTTCCATCCACTTGAACACAGCGTCTTTTTTCAACAACTCGAATAGTGGGCCCCCAATACAGCTAAAATTAGGGATAAAGTGTTGATAGTAACTGACCATCCCCAGAAATACCTGTATGTCGCGCTTACTATTAGGTGTAGCCATCTTGCTGATGGCCTCTACCTTAGCCAGTTGTGGCTGCAGCCCAGTTGAGTCTACCACAAAACCCAGGTATTCAAGCTGATCTTTGATGAAGTACACTTTTGAGGTTTAATTTTAATGTTCGCCTCAGCCAGCTGGCAGAATACTGCTTCAAGGTGGTTGAGGTGCTCCAAAAAGGTCCGAGAAAAAACATTAATATCATCAAGGTATACTAGAACGCATGACAGTTTCAGGTCACCAAGAATAGTGTCCATGGCTCGCTGAAAAGTAGCAGGAGCGTTACACAGTCTTTGAGGCATCCTTGTTGGTTGAAAAAGGCCTTTAGAGGTGATCACAGTGCATTTTTCCTGTTCTGCCAAGGTAACTCAATTTGCCAATAGCCTGATATTAAGTCCATCGCAGAAAAGTAGCGGGCACCCCCTAATTGGTCCAGGGCATCATCATTTCTTGACAAGGGGTATGAATCCTTTTTTGTAATACTGTTGAGCTTCCAATAGTCTATTACTACCTGGTTGGTGCCGTTCTTCTTTTTTACTATCAGAACAGGTGAAGCCCACGGGCTCTTGGATGGCTCAAGCATCCCTTATTGTAATAACTTGTCAATTTCTTCAGTAACCACATCTTCCGCTGCCCAAGAGCGGCGGATTGGCTGAGACCTTATTGGAGGATGATCACCAGTGTCCAATTGATGGACCACCCCCCAAGCACACCCTAAATTGTGATCGTTAACAGCAAAAATCCCCTTGTATTTCTGAAATAAAGCCATCGCTTTATATTTTTGTTCATCCATTAATCCCATTAAATTACTTTGTGGTACCACTGTTAGTACATTGACCAATGGTTTGTTTGGTAGTCCAAATTCATCCAATGATCCAAAATCATGAACCTGAAGGACCTCATCTATGGGAATCAGATGTAGATATGCCATAGTTTGGTGGTGGCAGATTTGCATTGGTTCGCTCTGTAGGTTTGCTAACAAAACCGTTATCTCCCCATGTCCCGTGAGTATAATTCCTGGAGCCACATGCAGCACAAACCGTGTTTGATGGTAGAGCCCAATAACTTCCCCGTATAACCCACTTAGCACTTCTACCTCTATCTCAGTATTCACTAAGACATGGTGGCTGAAAGGGATGGATATGGGCCCTGCCGCTCAAAGAGGTATACTTGATATTCATAGATCTGCTGAGGAAGGGCCCGAGTTTTGCTCTTTAGTTGATGATAGTGAACAGGCCATACCCTGTCACTATAGGCGAGGTTGATATGACTTGTATGCACCGGATCCTTTGGTACTCCCCTAGTAGTAAAGTAAATTGGGATCCGCTGACCCAGGATGTCGAGGGTCTCCTCTATCATATCAATGATAGCCCCAAAATGACACAGAAAAGTGGTCCCAATTAATATGTCATAGTGTTCATTTGGTAACACAATCACCAGAGCCACAACAACGATGGACCCAAAGTGCAAAGGCAGCACACTATAAGCTCCCTTGGAGACAGTGCTTACAGCTCCAGCAGTTCTGTAAACCATGCGATGGTCCACATCAGGTTTCAACGTTAATTTTTGCATTAACTTAGTGAAAACTATGTTGACTGGAGCACCAGTATATATTATAGCGCGAACTCTATTTTTCGCTACAAAAATAGCACAGTATGTACACTCAGAATAAGAAGAATATTGACTGTTTAATACATGAACATAAAAGGCTCTCTTTTCCCAAGAAAATTCTTAATCCCCTCTCTGACTTGGGGTATTCTCTGACAATGGTATCTACTGGAAGGGCGACGTCTACTCCCTTCAGAGTTGGCGCATCTGCGGCAGGATCAAGTTGGTCCAAGGATGCTTGATCAAGCATTTGACAGGCATAGGGCTTTGGTTGATTGAGGGGCTCTTCTTTTGCCGCCGCCTTAGCTTGAGCTCGGGTTACTATGTTTACTCCTCCAACCGGCTGCTGGTATAAAATTCCATCATCATACTGAGGAATTTTTGCAGGATATACTACTGATGATACAGGTATGTGTTGAGTGGGTATCGTGGAGGTAGAGGGTCCCATCTCTACTCCGCTCCATCTTTTCCCTGATAGTATTGGTCTTGTTGTATGTAATTCACTTGGCGATTTTGGCAGAATTTTGCCAAATGACCAGGGCGACCGCATTTGTAGCAGTTGACCCCATAGGAACCACATCCTGGGTTATCATAAGCAGGTCCAGAATGGAAGGGCTGGTGTCACTCAGTATACCCAGTTCCAGGTCAGTAAGCTGATTGTTGACAGTTGGTGTATTTGGGTCCAGATCAATAATTAGGTTGCTGGCAGTTGTCATGGCCAGCCCATTGACGCTGATCAAACTGTTGAGTATAATTTGGTTGAGGACGAGTCTCAGAGTTATAGTAAGGCTGAAGATTACTAAATGAAGCTGAAGGTGGATGATAGTATTCTCCAGAATAAGAGGGTGCCATGGTAGTGGTAGTCTTGCAATATAAATCCGGCGGCAAGAAGTTAGGAGATACCCAACATAAAAACTGTACGATTTTAAGCAAAGGTACGTCATTGTTCAGAAGCAGTGAAATAACATTGGAAAGTTCACAATATGGCTTTACCGCGGCGGACATGGCAATGCACACGTCAGATTCCGCTAAGTACCCAGCTCCAATTAGCACATGGGCTTCTGTTGTGAATCAATCAGCAAACTCAATGAGAGTTTTGTTTTGACGGAATCTGATGGTTAAGAATTCCGCTTTCTGCTGCAACATTTTTGAGTTTCCTTAAACAAGTGGAGTATAATGTCCTTTACGTCCTTATAGGAGACAGAACTACTGGGGAGGTAACAGGTGACCTAATTGGTGCTTCCCACATCCAGAGCAGATATTAGCTACTTAGCCTTCCATTTATTGGAGGCTCCTTCTGCAGAAAACTCAAACCGTTTAAAGAACCCATGGATGTTCCCATTACAGTCAAATGGGGGTATCTTTTTGACATTAATTTCCTCCTTTCAATCACAGTTATTAGGCCCACACTGAGGAATGGAACAAGACCCAAAAGCAGATTCTCGATGAGGAGTGTGATTAGTGGAAGCTGGGATATTTGTTGCTTCTGAGGTAGCATGACTGTCAGTGGTATGTGGTACAGCCATTACTGGAGGTAAGTGATGTTCTGACTCATATGAATATCCGGTGCTATTATTGAGAGTGTCATAGCCTTGACCAGCGCTGTCTTCTCTTATGTAGGATTCATCTTCTTGATAGTCATCTTCCTCCCAGCGAGATGACCAATAAGGAGTAGAGAATCTTTGTTCTGCATATTGCAGCTGCTAGGTTGTATCATTTAGTTATTCAGCAAGTTCTTTGTTTTGTAGTCCCAAGATTCACATTTGACTAAACGTATTATCAAGCTGTTGCATGACCGCGTTACATTCTTGAAGGAGTTCATTTTGGTTTTTGAGTACTGCGTCCAAGGTAATTTTGAGTTCCTCATATCCAGCTGTTATAGGGTTCTGGGAAGACTCCCCGATGACATGGCCTGAATAAGGCATGGTTGCCAACTGGGGTTCCAGAGTGTTGGGTGGTTGGTCAATGGGCCCCCTGTAGTGAGCACCACTGTTGTAATTTTGGATGGTATCACTAGGATCCGCTGGGCTATTCACACAGGTTGAGCCCTCTGAACAACAGACGGATGATGTGAAGATCATCAGTCCTTCGGATGCACTTGAAAATATATTTAAAATAGGAGGAATCGCCCTGACCAGTTCTTTTAATTATTTCATAAATACAGCTATGTTTCGCTGTCCCACTCGTCTTCCACTAAAAAACCTACCTCTCTTAAACGCCCATTTCACTTATATACATCAGCTTCAGGTGATACTATTTCTCATTGCTTGGGTTATTCTATTCCGCCAATTTTCCTTAAATTTGGCTCGTTATTCTTAATTCGCTGTCACCCTATTTGTAGGTGATTTACTTCATATTCGTTGAATGTCAACATTGCCTTATCGCCTTATATAGAGGCGATCCAATAAACTCGTATATTCAGTAAGATCCGTTATATCCCAACATTGCATCATCTCAAGGCACTCAAATATTCGTAACTGATACTATATTGGCAGATTCCGCCCAACTGTCCCAGGATTATTAACCAGTCATATCAAAATCGCGATATCCTCCACCTCAAATTCTGGCAAACCCTCTACAACTTGGGTTTAATCTCCAGGTTTTTTCCATTTGAACGGTGACAGCACTGATGCATGAAAAGACTTATGGATTTTCCAGTGCAGGGGCAAATTTACATATAAGACCCATAGTTCAAGACTTTGCTTATAGGAAATGGTCCTACACTTTTGCATTTCAGTTTGTGGTAGGGTATCTTGAGGTTAAGATTTTTGTGTTCATTATCATCAGGTTACCCAACTGATATTCAGGCGCTGCTCTCCGTTTTTGGTTAGCAAATCACTTGGCATCCTGGGAAGCTTTATTTATTGTCTCTGCGCCTGCTGGTGTATTTTCTTATATGTGTTGCAAAGTTATCCGCAGCGGGAATATTTGTGTGAATTTGAGGCCCAATTGTAATTGTTGGTTTATAGCTAAGTTGGCATACAGTGGCGACATTTCAGTAGAGGCGTGCAGAAAATTATTGTATAAGAACTGAGATAAGGCCAGGTATCCAGCCCAGGTATCCTGAGCAGCAGAGGCGTAGCACCAGAGATATTGCTCCAGGGATTGGTTAGTTCGCTCAAATTGTCAATTGGATTGAGGGTGATAAGCAGACAATTGGCAGGGTTTATATGAAGTGTTTTACACAGGGCATCCCATAATTTTGATGTGTTCTGTGGTCCCCAATCTTTTACTTATCTCTTATGGTACCACAAACATGGTGAATACATGGGTCACAAATAAATGGGATGTTTTCCACCATGATAATAGTTATGCTTGGGATGAACAAGCGATATTTGGTGAATCTGCCCATGACTACCATTATTGCATCAAACCCTTTTTAAGTGGGTAGACTGACTATGAAGTCAACTGATACCGATTTTCATGGTCCCTCTGCTTGCTGCAGTGGATGTAGGAATCCGTTTTTCCCAGTTCTGTCAGATTTGGATAACACACAGGTCAGGAAGCATTCTAACCAAGCTGGCACATCTTTTGTCAAACCATTACAGCTGTATGTTCTATTTTTTTAGTTAGGTAGTCTTCTTTGTATATTGATGCCCCATTGTTTATTGGTCATGATGTTTCTTTATGACTTGTAGCTGTGAACTTTTGGGCACCCATATGCAATCCCAAAACTAAATCACCCTATCCTTTTTTGAGTATTAAGTTAAGAGGCTTTTCTCAAACTTACCTGGTCCCCAAACGCCTGTCCTCCAATAGTATCTGCTTGCAAATCCATTACTGCGACCAGGAGGGACCCATCAACACTGATTGGTGAGCTTGGCTCAGGAGTGTCTTATCATGAAGGCCCCATGGCGTTGTCAGAGGTCTCAGGAGCAGTCGTTGGGGGTGGTATTGATGGTGTTGCAGGGAGCGCAATAGCAGCAATGGTTGCTGGTTCCAGTGATGGCTCAGACAGCACTTGCTCAGGGAAATCCCTGTAATTAATTTGGCCTCTTCCAAATAGTTAGTAACAGTTGCTAGGCTTTTACTTGTATGTCTGGCAATATGTGTGTAGGCCCTTTTATGAACTTATAATTAAAGTGAAGTTGAGAAGGTCTAAGTGGGATCAGGTTTGTCTGTGTGCCAACTTCTGAAGCTTGCAATAGTTGACAAGTGACTTGTGATCAGTGCGCACCATCAGCATGTACTTTGATCCCTGTTAAAAGTATCGCCAGTGCATCATCACCCATGCTACTGCATCCAGCTCTTTATTGTAAATTGCCCACAATCATTGGCGCCCATAAATTTCCTAAAGAAGTATGACACTGGGTGTTCATGGCCATCATGCTCCTATAGCAATACTGCACCCATGGCTGTTCCAGAGGCATTGCAAGCTACAATAAACGGTTTACCTTCATTGGCATTTCTAAACTGGCGCTGAGGTATCAACTCCTTTAACGGCTTCAAAGTCCCATTGGCATTTCGCCATCCATGTGAATAGTACGTTTCTTAGTCAGTGGGTGGGGGGGCGGCAAGTTCTGAAATTTCCAGCAATAATTTCTTCAGGAAAGTGATGGATCCTAGAAAGCTGTGGAGCTTCATCTGGATAGTGAGGGTTGCCCATGTTTGTATCACTTTTAGTTTGGGGAGCAACAGCGTGTCCATCTTTAAGCACCACATTCCCCAGAAACTGCACCTCATCTTTATAAAATTCACATTTTGATGGCTTTGCGTGCAAGCCCACCCATTGCAAGGCAGCCACAATTGCCACCAAATTTTTCTCATGTTGCTCTGGGGTTGGGGAATGGATCAGAATGTCATCAATATTCTACTGCTAATGAAAAGTGGAGGCCTCCCAACACATGGCCAATAGCTTTTGGAAAATAGTGGGTTTATTTTTCCAACTAAACTTCATGACCTTGAACTGGTATATGTTGTGTCAAGTGCATATTGCAGTCTGCCACTTTTGTCCCTTCTTTACTTGGACTTGGTGGAAGGCGTTGACTAGATCCAAATTCTGGGAATACTTTGGATTTAGAATCTCTCAAGAGATTGCGGCCTCTAGTTGGAGAGGATATGGGTCTGGTACTGTAACAATATTTTTGTGGCTGTAATCCACACAAGGTCACAAGGTTCCATCAGATTTTTGGGCAAACACCATGGGGTATGGCACCAGTAAAGGTTTCTTTATTAGCCATCCTTTGAACACATTTCATCAATCCAAAGCTTCAACGCCTGATCCTCAGCAGCCATATATGGGTATAGTGGGAAATAATTATATTAAGAACCACCGTTAGGCGAAAATTGATGTAAAACTCAGAGCGAGGGTGGTAGTCAGTTCACTTTGTCCATGTCAAATATTCTTTGTATGGTTACAATATGGAGGGTATTGTGGGGAGATTGGCGATTTCAAACAAGGAGGATTATTCCACCATGGCCGTCAGGGCATCTCCTTTTGCTAATATATGGAGCAGGGGAATTTTGCCAGAGCGGTAATATGTCAATGAAGCAAGCATATTTTGTTCAAGGTTGATCGTAACTTCCTGTCAGCGCCACCATCCTACACCAAAGATCATAGGGCAGAGTAGGTCCAGAATTGCCAGAGTTGGCATGGAACTGGTGCCCATGGGCTGAGAAGTATAGTGGCTCACATAGAGGCAGGGTGACAATTGGTACCTTAGAAGCCCCCATAATGAGCGCCCCATGGTGACCGCCAAGTCTAGTGCCTGGCCACCATGAAGTTGATAAATTTTCCTGACTCTCCTGTGTCTACTAGTGTATTCATCACTTCCCTTCTGGAGCTCACTGTAATGTCCACGGAGAACAAGAAATAAGCATGATTGAACTTGTTGAAGCTGTTCAACACACATACTTCCACAATAGTGGTTGTGATTGTGGAATGATACTGTGATCAATTGAGAAATTGGGAAGGCATTGCTACCTCCTGGGCATATGAGAGCAGGGCTGACATGAAGTCTGACAAATCCGTCATGAGACGTAAGTGGCTAAGGTCCTCAATGATGGGATTATGCTGTCAAACCACCTTGATTTTCTCCATTGTTTACATCTGGTAGGGGGACAGTGTGAGGGTCTCTGGATCCATTGGTATGAATACGGTGCTTGGGTCTCAGTCTGATTCTACTCCAACCAAGTTCATGAGTATGAGTTTGTTCTGAATTACTAAAATCCCCAGGGCCTCCAGCTGTGAGGTGGATGATCCAT
>JAKSZP010006259.1:0-15731 GCA_022478985.1 Massospora cicadina | reverse complement strand
ATCCATCTCAAAAATGCCGCCCCCTAAAAATCTATGGGATATTCAGGCATTTCTAGGGATGATGGATATTACCATCAATTCATCCCTAAGTTTGCACAACTCAGAGAGCCTCTTGTCCGCCTATTAACCAAGAACACTCCTTTTTAAAGGGGTGCGGAAAATAAGGCTGCTTTTGAGACGCTGAAGCAACTGCTGCAACAACGCCCAATTCTACGGCACTCAGATTATAATAAACCCTTCATCTTATTCACTAACGCTTCAGACTATGCCGTTGGGGCCATCTTATCCCAATTGGATAAAAACGGTGTAGATTATCCTGTATCCTACTTTAGTACTAGGCTGTTAAAGGCTGAACGTAACTATAGTGTAACAGAGAAGGAGTGCCTAGCTTTTCTGTTAGCTGTAAAGCACTACAGCCCTTTCTTATATGGGACTACATTCATTGTGTTTTTATTGACCACACATCCCTGAAATGTTTACAGAACATGAAAGATCCTACTGGCCGGTTAGCTCGCTGGGCTTTAAAGCTCCAGCTTATGACATGAAGATCAAAAACCATGCTGGAACCCGTCACATATATGTTGATGGGTTGACCCAGCTATTAGTCCTTCACTTGGATAATTATGAGGCGGAGAGTCTACATGACCTCTTAATAACCCCATGAATGGGAAGATGAGGATGAGCTTGTACAGAAAACGTTAGCCTGACACTCCCATAACACTAAAGTTGAGAACGGGAAGTTGCATGAGCAAGTGTGTACAAAATGGTTGCCTTGCCTTCAGCCTTCAGAATGTGTATCTGCTATCCTAGAAGCGCACTCCACTCTAGGTCATTGGGGGCCAAGGAAACTTATGAGTGTATTAAGGATCGGTTTTATTGGGATGAAATGATGAATCAAAAGTTGATGTCTTGGAGGCCTGCCTTACTTGCAAGAAGCAGTCTGGCTTCAAGACTAGATATCAGTATTAACCAAACACCCCTCAACAACTTTTCCTCACCATTAGTCTGGATGTAGTAAGTCCCCTCCCTCAGACTACTAGTAGCAACCGATTTATCCTGGTAGCCATTGACCATTTCACTAAGTGGGTGGAAGCCGTAGCTCTTCTTGCTCAAACGGCCAAGGCCACAACCACCTTTTTACTTCAGAATAGCTTCTCTCGACATGGCTGTCCTCAAGTAATACTCTGCAATAATTGAAAAAACTTTACCTCCAGAGTATTAAGCTTTTGGCCACCTCCATGGGGCTCAACAGCTTTTCTCAGCTCCATATAATCCTTCTATCGATGGCACTGTAAGAGAGCCTATGGAACCTTGGTATCTATCCTACATAAAATGGCCTCTTCTGATCCACTTCACTGAGATCAATTCTTACCCAGTGCCCTTATGGCTTACCAGATCAGTTATCATCAGATTTTGAAAATGTCTCCATTCTGAGTCTTGTATGGGCAGGAACCAGGAATACCTGCTCTTTTGGTTAAAGATGTATTCTCCTCTAGAGTTGAGGAACCTGAGAAAGTTATGTGCAGATTAGCTCAGCGCTTCATACAACTTTAATCTGAGGCTATGACTAAACTTAGCCAAAACAGTGACTAAAGAAGGGCAGGCTGCAAATGAGCTCTGAACTCCACTGGCTACATTCGAAATGTCTGATAAGGTACTATACTACCATAGCCACATCATGCCTAGAAGTGGTAAGCTTGGATCAATATGGAGGGTCCCTTCACCATCACTTACAAAAGAGGAAATGAATACTCTATCAAATCAGTAGCTACAGACATTACCATCAATTGTGTACATGGCTTTTTCCTCCGACCTTATTCTCCCCCCCCCACATTCTTGAGGGTTATGTCGGACAGTTGCCCTCACAGCTGAAGAGTAAGAATTTTAGGTCAAATCCAGCTAAAAAGGGGAAATTTCAGCCATTTGCGATTTTCTGATGTTATGAAGAGGTATTTTATTAATGATAAAAATGAAGATTTCGAGAAAATCAGCCAAATGACCTTGACGATTCTTAGTGGAACCCTGTTAATCAGGGTAACAACAGTTTGAAACCTGTATGGGCACTAACAGAAAAATCAAACAGTCAGATTACTCTGACCACACAATGGACCTTGGGGCAATCATTGGAAGGCACAACCCCAACCACCACAAAGTTCTTCAAAGCGCCTATGCAGGGACCCCTCTTTTTTATAAGCTTGGCAGGGGCCCCCAAGGTGAAAGGAATTTCTTTGATGAAGATTGGCTGAAATTCATAAGATATTTACCTCACGGGTATGTTTTGGACAATTAGATTTCCTCTTCTGTTGTTCTGCTACCCTGAAATGAGTACCTGAGTTTGATACGTTATTCCCCCATATTACCTAATTCAGACTAGGCTAAGCTATTTCAAAGATATCCTCAAATTCCCCTTGACCCTCAAAATACTTTACATATGGGATTATCAGATGTTGAGGGGATCAATTTTTTCACCTTTATTGTGCCTTTATTAAATTTATTAAAATCTAATTTTTATTAGCGCTTTATTCTAAATTATTATAAATCTTTGTGGAATCCAGCAGGCGTCAAGCACCAGCGAGCAAGAATTGGCTGGATTCCAACAGTCTCACCTCTAATAGTCCTTTAAAGTTTTTTTTATTAAGAAATGAGTTTACCACGTAGCTTTGATTGAAGGCCTCCCCAAGGAGGTCGCATATCATAAATATTTATATTTAACACCTTCATAATGTTTAGTCCTCCTTCTAGTACTAAATTGTTCCCTGAGTGTTTGGTTGTGTATTCATCATCCCCTCTCTGGTAACAAGAGAGTTACAGAAGCTCTCCTGACAAATGCGACCTTTTTTTAATCATTTATGGTTTCATAATGAATTAAAGTATATCTTCTCCTCTAATCCTAGTCTATTTATTTCTCTTTAACTAGTATTATTCAGATATCTGCATTAAATAGATAAATACAAGAAATATAAGATAAAAAGACTGGTTTTAGGATAGTTCATATTGCTGTTAGCTTACAAGATGTTTTTCTTTTGTCAATTTAAAAGGTCTTTACAAAGTCTACACTTAAACCATGTTCTTTAATAAGTTGATTACTTTTTTTCTTATATCAAATATAGAAAACTCTATATATATGGGTCAAAGTGTCACCTTTAGATTCTACTTCATTCTTAATCTCAAACTTACTTTACACTTGCAGTTATCTATACTGTAAAATTATGGGCATGAGCATCAAAGAGAATATCATGATGGAAATCTCAAGCTGATATCACTACAGGATGCACTGATCACCACTGTTGGGATTTGAGAGAAAAATCATCTCAAATTCCCTTCTTCTGAATCTGGCCATACCGAATTGGTTGTCAATTCCAGCCAAGACAAAACTTTTTCTGGATCGACCTTACTTAGTATTGAGTCACGTGGAGCGGGCTTTCCACCTTCTCAGTCAAGTGAGCAACAATATCCATTGAGGACGCCCTCGAGGAGGCCTTTTTGGAAGGTTAGTAAAGATCCTGATCAGATGAGGCTCTAAAGATCCTGAAGGCATTGAGTCCCCACGCACCCTATAAATATTGAAGCATTTTAAATTAATAAAATATTTGGTAAACTAACCTTGATTTTTCCGTTTCCTCTTTGGTGCTCACTTCTGATTTTCCAGCTTTAAGCCACTGCAAACCCTGGCGCCAGTCAAGAAAACTGTAGCGCTGACAAAGTGGTGCTCAATACAGGGGGCTCCGAGATGACCCAGTGAAAATGTCAATCATAACAAATGGAAACCAACAGCAACCCTGAAGACCAAATGACTGGTCAATTAAGGAGCATTTCTCAATGGGTTAGTTCTACCCAATATGCAACGCCGCCATTGCAGCTGGAAAGGCTAGAGTTCCGCGCCGCCTTCCAATTCTCGCTGCCCTCCTTAGATGGGGGCCAATATCAGCTTCAGCTTGAACACTCCCACAATGTCGTCAAACAACTAGTCCTTGGCATTTACACTGAGGGTGTCCGCTCCAGCCGCTCCCGCGCCTCCGCTGTGCCATCCACAATGTGGGACCTCTACTCGACAGCTGCATTACCTGTTGGAGAGCTTACCTTGGGGCCTGATCGCTACCTTTTTTTTAGTACTAGATGGTCCCAACCCAAGGCCTGATCGCTACCTTCATAATTTAAGTTCACCCCGCAATTCATCACCTCCTCCAGTTAGTAGGATTACACCATCAGGAGGCCTCTTGGCAAGGGACCATCTAGTACTAAAAAAAGGAGGTCTCTTGGCACCTAGGGCTCACCCAAAATTTAAATTTGTATATCATTGACTTCTACAACGCTGCCTCCTCCTTTGTGCATAACAATCGCGAAGCTATACTTGATAACTGGTGACTAATCAATGATATCCACAATCAATTGGTGGTGTTGGATAGCGGCCTCTTAAGCTACCTTGAGGAGCAATTTCGCCAAAATGCTCAGCGGTTTGAAGCAACATAGGCTCAGCGCTTATGACAAGTTGAGGAACTGCTACAATCCCTACAACAGCGCTACCGAGAGCTGGACTCTTGTGACTACTCCCCATGGCTGTCAGGCCTGAAGGGCCTAGGGGGCCAGAAGGTCCCAAGGGACGTCAGGGACCAGCAGGCCCCAAGGGTCCGCGTGGGCCTCAAAGGCCTTCCGGCCCCCCAAACTCAGGCAAACCCAAAGACCCCTGGCAAAAGGATATGATAACCGCTCTGGCTTCCCTGCGGGACCAGATCCAGAAGGTGGCTTTGGGATGCAAGCTCCGAACATATGGTGTTCCCCTTGACCCCGGGGTTTCCATTGAAGCGCTATTGGATGAGATGGATAACCTCAGCACTTTCACAAGGCTCACCAATGCTCGACTCTCCCAGCTTGAGACAACGTGTTGTGGGTTTGAAACCCAGTTGGCCACCATTGAAAACCAGCTCCAACTACATAATGCCAAAATTCAGTCCTTAAAGGAGCAGGTTGCCAGCAAGGCATCCGCTTCCACCCTCAGTCAAAACTGGGAGTATATCCAAGAAGACTTAGAATGGTTGTGGAGGCGGCTAGATCAAAGAGCTCCTCGAGAATATGCAGAAACAGAAATCTCAGAGCTGACGCCTATCCCAGGCATTAACACCCTCTCTACTCCTATTATCGCCAACTTTAAACCTAGCTTCAAGGAGAAGTTCACCCCCGGGCAGGAGAGCATCGCCTCCTTCTTGTATGCCTACGAGAGTTCTATGGAGGAGGCTACTAACTGACAAAAGGTGAAGCACATCCACTCATGCCTAGACAGTACCACCTGGGAAATTATGACTCCCCATCTGAAGGAGTGTAACACCTGAGAACAAGTATGCTCCGCCCTGATCCAAGAGTTTGGCAGTAACCAAACCTTGGCCAACCAGAAGCAAGCGTTTATGGGTATTTGACTTAAAAAAGGAGAAAACCCTATGGAGTTTGCCAACCAGTTCTATGCTCAGGCTCAACCTTTGCTTACGACAATCTGTATCACACTGGACGACGCCATTACCGCTGTCATCTCCACCTTGGGGTCCTATCCTGAGGTCCAGATGCACATGATCGGGCAGAAGAGTGGGTTCACTTGTATCAGAGAGATCAAGGAGGCCATTAATGAGATCCCTGCCATGATCCTAAACTCTAAGGCTGCGCCCGCAGGCCCCTCTAACCGCCCTAGGGTCCATGTAGTCAAGAATCAGAAGACCCCCCATCTGCGGTGCACCTATTACAATGGCTTTAGGCATAGCGCCAAAACTTGTTGGAAACGTCTAGCTGAAGAGGCGGGAAAAGGGCAGTCAGCATGAAGGACGAGACGCTCCATGCTGACACCCCTGTCCAGCCTCAAGTAGCCCCTACTCACAAACCAGAAGCTGTTAACTCCGAAGAAGTAGCTGCAGTATCTAATGACAATAAAGACATTGATACTGCTTACTCTTCTTCTGATGATTCTCCTATGTTCCTTACTTTGCCACCTCATTTTGGAAGTTTGGTCACCTGAGTCACCATCTGGGTCCACAAGAAACCAGTTTACGCCATAGTTGACAGTTGCTCCCCCATGAACGTTATCTCTTATAAGCTGATGAAATGCATCAAGGTTGCCCCTGACATGCCGCAAAACATGGAGTATGGCACGGGTGGCCCTCAATGCACCTGATCCATAGGGGCCTATTCCTATCTACCAATTTGGTTCGGGAAGCTCGTTTTGGATACAACTGCCATTGCTTTGGGCAACACTAGCTACGATCTACTCCTCAGAACCCAGTTTCTTTGAGACTATTCAGCTGTTCTCCACTATGACAGTGGTTTCCTCTCCCTTCTAGGACACCAAGTCCCTCTGGTTTTTGAAACTGTCCATGACTCTAGGGCGGATGTCAAGGCCCAAGCCTGCCTACTGGAGACTGAAGGACAAATCTATTGGCTTGAGTACCACATTCGGGGCTCTTGAGTCTGGCTCCCCCTCCTGCTGTGGATGGATCAGAGGGGATGCCAATTTACTTGACCCAGGCAACTACCATGCCCCAAAATCCCTGGTCGTTGTTGACACCTGGGTCCATGTCAACATTCCCTCAGGGTATTTACTGGAGGTCTGAGGTCTGGATAACCCATCTCCCAAGGAAGTTCTGACCTGCCCCAGAAGACTTGACCCAGCGTACGCCAGATCGATATCAGTGTTGCTAGCCAACCTGAATGACAAACCAAAAGTTATAGGACTTAACCAACACGCTGCTTACGTTCGCTTGTTACCAATGGGGGCTGTTGCTGACATCTGAAGCTTTGGGGAATTGAGGGACCTTGGCTTGGAGTTGCCATCCTTGGTTAACTTGGTTGACACTAACATAGGAAAGGACCTCTCTGATGAACAGCGACTTAAGGTTCAGGAGCTCCTGGAGGAATACTTGGATCTGTTCTCCACTTTGACCTACAATTTTGGAAGGATGAACGGAGTCCTCCACCATGTAGAAACCAGGGATGTCCCCCCATTTCAGTCCTTGCCTTATTACAAGAGCAAGGTCAAAGAGGCCCAGGTCATGGTAGAACTCAAACAGCTGCTTGACGCGGGGCTCTTGGTTCCCTCGCGTAGCCCTTGGTCCTCCCCGCTGTTGCTGGTCTGAAAGAAGGATGGCAAGCACCAAGTGGTGATGGATTATCGATGACTCAACTCCATCACCAAGAAGGACAGCTATCCTCTGCCCCATATTGACGACTCGCTCCAACTGCTTGCAGGTTCCCAGTACTTCTTGGCCATGGACATTGCCAGCGGGTATTGGCGGGTTGAGCTCGCTCCCGAAGACTGAGCCAAGTGTGCTCTAATCACCCACAAAGGGCTGTTCAAGCCTACCCGAATGCCCCAAGGCCTCTGCAACGCCCCGGCCATGTTCCAGCGCCATGGATGGAATCCTTGGGGACCTGAAGCTCTCCTGTGACCTGGTCTACCTGGACAACATCACCATTTTAACACGAACTTTTAACAGACATGTTGACTAGCTTAAGGAAGTCTTCAAGTGTCACTGGAAGGCCTCCATCAAGCTCAAGCTCTCGAAGTGCTCCTTTTTCCAGCCTGAGCTAGAGTTCCTAGGCCATAAGGTCTCCAAACGTGGCATTAAACCTATCCCCAATAAGGCCGATGCTATAGAAAAAATGTCGCGCCCCCAAAGCCTATGAGATATTCAAGTTTTTCTAGGTATGGTGGGCTATTACCATCAGTTCATCCCTCAGTTTACCGACATTGCCAAGCTGTTGTTCTACCTTCTACAAAAAAATGTCCCATTTGAATGGCGACCTGAGCAGGAACAGGCCTTCAACGCTCTATGTACGGCTTTATGTACTAAACATGTTCTAGTTCATCCCCGTTTTAACAATCCTTTCTTGCTGTTCACAGATGCTAGCGATGTCGCTGTGGGGGCTATCCTGTCTCAGCATGATGAGAACCAGGTCGACCATCCCATAGCTTATTTTAGCAAGACCATAAGCAAGGCTGAGTGAAAATACAGCATCACCGAGAGGGAATGTCTAGCCGTTCTTTTAGCCATCAAGCATTTTTGGCCCTACCTCTACGGCACCCATTTTACTATCATTACTGACCATTTTTCCCTTTGATGGCTGCAGCAAATGAAAGACCCGGATGGATGGCTGGCCAGGTGGGCCCTATGACTGCAAAGCTACAACTTCACCATTGTCCATCGCGCCAGTACTATTCACCAGAACACTGACAGACTCTCCAGGATGCCAGTATTAGCAGTCCTGACCCCGGAAGAGGATTGGCTCTATGACTTAATAGGGCAGCCTGAACGTTGGGAGCTGAAATCCCCTCAGGTCCAAACTGAACTCCGACGGATGACTCAAGACACCCAGGTTAAGGATGAGTTACTCTACAAGAGAGTCAACAAGAAGTGGCTTCTCTACATCTGACCCTCCTCTCGCACTGACATCATCCTGGAAGGCCACACTACTGTTGGGCATGGTGCGGTCAAGAAGACCTATGAGTGGCTGAAGTCACGCTGCTACTGGGACCAAATGGTCAAAACCATTCAAGAGGTCCTGGAAGCCTGCATGACCTGCTGATCTCAAGACTGGGCCAACCCTTGATATCAGCACTCCGTCGTTGCGCCTATCAAGCCCTTCAATGTTGTTAGTATCAATGTGGTGGGTCCCCTCCCCACTGGTCTACATGGTCACAAGTATATTATTCTTGCCATAGACCATCTGATTAAGTGGGTTGAGGCAATCTCAGTTCCAGCAGCCACGGGTAAAGCTACCGCCTTGTTCTTGTTCACTTCATTTTCACCCAGCATGGGTGCCCCCAGACCTTGCTCTCAGACAATGGTTTGAACTTCACCTCTCAGGTATTACAGGAGCTAACTTCGCTATTTGGAACCACCCAGAGTTTCGCTGCTCCTTACCACCCTTCTACTAATGGGGTGGTAGAAAGGGCTAACGGAACTCTTATCTCCATCCTGCGAAAGTTGGCCGCCTCAGATCCTGGCCGCTGGAACCATTATTTCCCGGCGCCCTGCTTGCATACTGAGTGAGCTACCACCATGTTATCAAAATGTCCCCATTTGAAGCCCTGTATGGGCGGGCCCCATGACTACCCAGTAGTGTCCAGCCCCTGTTTGAAGCCTCCACTCCCAAGAACGCCGATTTAAATATGAGAGCCCGTGCCAATGAAATTGTCTGGCTCCAAGCCCAAGCCACTCAAGGCATTGTTATCACCAATGGAAGAGAGACATCCCGATAAAATCTCGGATGACCCTCCTTACCAGAATTTCAACTAGGTGACCTCATTCTCTTTTATCATCATCGACCTGGAGGCTGACAGAACAAGCTCGACATACTGTGATCTGGGCCCTACAAAGTGATACACAAGGTGAAGTCTGAATACTCCATTGCTGATACCAAGCAAGGGACTGTTGTAAACCAAGTGCATGGTTGGTTCCTCCAGATGTACTTCCCCCTTCAACAGGATCTTGAAGGGGGCCTTGTCAGGATTTGAGAGAAAAATCATCTCAAATTCCCATCTTCTGAATCCAGCTGTACCTAATTGGTCATCGATTCCAGCCAAGACAACTTTTTCTGGATCAATATTACCTAGTACTGAGTCACGTGGAGCGGGCTTTCCACCTTCTCAGTCAAGTGAGTGATGATATCCATTGAGGACGCCCTCAAGGAGGCTTTTTTAAAAGGTCAGTAAAGATCCTGATTGGATGAGGCTTTAAAGATCCCAAAGGCATCGAGTCCCCATGCACCCTATAAATATTGAAGCATTTTGAATTAATAAAATATTTGGTAAACTAACCTTGATTTTTCCGTTCTCTCTTTGGTGCTCACTTCTGATTTTCCAGCTTTAAGCCACTGCAAACCCTGGCACCAGTCAAGAAAACTGTAGCGCTGACAACCACTACACATCAACGTCAACCTTATTGCAACATGTAATGCTTTCTATATACCTTTACCTGTAGGTAAGAAAATTAATTGGTTAAGGTGATGATATTATGGATAGTCCACCAACAATTTAGTTTTAAGAATAAAAAAGAATACTAGTCTCCTCCAGAGTCTGAAGAATTACCTGGCTCAAATCTGACTTTGTTAGAATATAAACTCATAGAATTATAAAGCTTGAGGTCATAAAAAACCACAAAAGAGCTTCCTCTTTCAAAAGTTCCTTTATGGGATTGAATTAGCAATTCTATTATGGAATTGATAGAAATATGGCCGACTTTATGAAAATGTCCAGAAGTTTGTATATACTGCTCTTTATCACTTGATACATATGTTTAGTTTGATTCTCAAAATGTTTCTCCATACCTAGAAACAAGACGCAAATTAAAGCTTATTAGCTATTTTAAGACTTTTTAGTATTTTAGTGGTATATTAAATAATATATAAGACAATTATAATAAAGATTTATTTCTATAATTAAGTCACTATTATTACTTTGAGTTAATCAAATATGTTAGATTCAGTAGAATCCTCCATACCAAACTAGATGATTCTGCAACAATGACACAACTATAGTTGAATGCCTTGTCGCTGATCAAGAGCCATGAGGCCAGAACACATTATGATATATTATTAGCAGCCTCGACTGTAAGATGCAATGAAGATGAAATACTCTAAGTAACTTGAAGCCCAGCTCACAAGAGTTTTAGATCATATTGATGAGCTTGAGTAAAAACCCATCACTGAACTTCCTGAAGTCTCAGCTAACTTTCTTTTAAGGATAAAAAGAAAAAGAAAGCAAAATAGTTTTACACCCATCTCTCACATCTCAAGTCACTGAAATTGAGAAGGACCTCAAAGGATCTTTGCTTCATATACTTAAATAATGATCTCTCTTTGCCGATGTCTAAAATTGCTTGAACAAAGCGGAAGATCATTGTGACAAAGTGAAAGATGTATAAATGCTAAGATTGGCAAACCTAATGTTGCTTCATATTGCAAGGTGGTTGAGCGTAAATTAATTGGTAAGATACGAAGATGGAAGCTATTTATATAGTCCAACTTAATGCAAGAGAAAAAAGGAGAAATATTGGTCAGCTTAAAAAGAGGTAAAAACTTATGAGCTTTAAGAAACTTACTTTAAGAGCGCTTGACATAACTATAAACCACTTATTTTATTATGGAGAATGTGGAAACAAATCTAGGTCCAATTAAAAGTCAGGCCAACAGCTTAACCCGCGCCATAAACTAATTGGTTTGCAATCAGATTGCACTAAATCTGAAACATCTGCTGTGAATGCCTTGCCCTGTTATGAAAATGTTACCTTCAAACATTTGTCAAGGACAAGTTCACGCCTGGAGAGGGAGCATTACATTGTTTTTCTAACTAAAAAAGCTTCCATATAATGTAATATGAAACATCAAAAAGTCGAGACAAATCCTCTTGTGCCAGTGTTGTATGAGATAAAAGATAATGATACCACAATTTTTGGATCTTCACACCTTTAGCGAAGTCAAGAAATCCTTAAATTAAAATTTTAAAATTAAAGCATGAGCGATAATAAGCAACATTTATGTGTAATAGTCTATGTCAAGGTAAGTCCATTGGCTTCTTTGATAAGCGGTCCCTTATAAAAGCCTGAACCTTTATGACCTCGAAAATGTTCACACTTGGCAATAACATTGCCACCATTATTGCCAAATTTAACAAAAAACCTGTTAACTATGATACTTAACTCCTGTAGATGGATGATTTTAGGACAGTACATAAATATAAAAAATCCTTCTTAGGCTTAACTAATACAAAAGACTGATAACACTAACGCACTACAAAAAAGATTAAGATCTTAAGCATTGAGTTTCGCAACCTGAGCCTGTAGAAGAACCTTAATGCAATTTTAAAGAATACAGGGCATCAGAAGAATGAATTTAGCATTATAAAGTCAACTTAATATGAACAAGGATAAATCCTTTCAGCTCAGGGATAGATACTCCTATTGCTGACAAGTATCCAGTACTTGATAAAACCCCAGATCAGATTTCTCGCCTTAAATCAATAAACCTAATGAAAACTCATAAGGGTATCAAAATAACATTCTCTGGTACATACTATGAGCTCACACTGAGCTCTAGGGTCCCTGATTGGTTAATGTTTAAAGTTTGATGAAGCCTAAGTTCCTTAAGAGACATAACCTAGTCAAGTGGCAAAAATCATAGGAATGCGGACACTGCTTGAGATTGTAATCAGCTAATCAACTTTCTTTTACAACTTATTAAACATGCATGTAGTTTGCTATAGATCAAGGAAAAGAACTCTGAAATGCGCGTAAGCTCAATGCCATCTTTCGCCCTAGGATATCTATACTTGCCACCCAACTTTGAATGAACAATTACAAAGGTGTAAGTGGTAACACAAAAGTTTAAAATTATGGTTATACAAGATACTGGGTATCAAATATGATTCATCTCCTCTAAGTTAAACAAGAATATTAAATTTTTCTCAGACCTCAAGTATTCTCAAAAGATTGGTACCGCAGAGCCCATCCATGCTAATTCCATTGGCGCCTACTCATCCTTGCCATCTAGCCAGCAATCTAGTCTCTTGTTCTTCCATGATTGCTCTAGACAACAATCACTATGACATAATCATAAGTAAACAGTTTACGATTAAATAAGGAGTCATCTACATGAAAGATGGTTTATGTAAGTGTGGAAACCCTATCTCTGGGTAAATTTGTGAGAGGTTCCCTCACCGATGCAAATGGGGACCAAAGGCTCCTATAGAGCCTTTGGTGCAACTGGATGACTTGGCCCTGTGGTTTATGTGCGGTTAATCACTGCTCTGGCCTCCAAAGATCCCCCTACTTTACCCCCATTTCCTACTTCTTCCCTTGTGGAAAAGCAAATGGGGTCTGTAGTAAGGTAATTCAGACCAGGAGCCAGAAAGACCCCCAGACTCATCCTACCTCAACACTGTCATCCATTTCACTGTAAGGAACTAGAAATGTTAGCCTCAAAACTTGAAAAAGCTTTATTGATTCAAAAACTGGTTTAGTCACTAATATGAGATCACAGAATAAAATATGATCCATGTCAAGTGATTGTCCCCAGAATTTTTTAATAAAAATTAAACAGCTGAAATCAATTCTTGGGAACCCAGATATGCCTAACGTCAAATCCAAGAAATTCTCAAGTTTAGATAGATTTAATTAACTCAGCTGCTGATCTGAAATTATACTGTCAGAGCTTCTATGACTTTGTGCGTAAGCTATCTGACAGAACCTCTCTAACTCAAGATGCTCTTCAAACCCCTGACCAAGGGGATTAGCAAATAGAGTGCGTCAGCAGCCCATTTATAAGTCCCTACCCCCAATTCCTTTTCCAACCACAAATATAAAATACAAGCGCCCCTCTTAGTGTTTGTTTTTGTTCCATTCTTGCTTCAATTTATAAATAAAAATCCTAGTTTCCAACTTCTCTCAGTAGGCTCCGCCAGATTCTACATACCATCATTTCTTTTGATTCCCATTAAGCAAGCCGCCATCAGCATTCTGGACCTGATGATCATTTAGCGAGCGCTCTGATTCATTGATCAGAAGCTCTTCAATGTTAGCAAGGGCATCAGAAATGACGCTCCCAAACTGTTCCTTTAATCCTTTGTACCAGAAGCCTCCCCAATCTTCCAGATCCAGGCCATTAACCCACCACTGGTTTGTCACTATCTGGCCAACCAAGAGCTTCACACCCCTCACTTAGGAGGCCATCATAATCCACTTGACTCACCTCGTCAACCCACCACTGTTTTAGTGCAATCTGGATAAGGCGAAGCCTCCCACTCCATAAGTTTTAATATGGCATTTTTAGAGTTGAACTCTCATTTTTACAATCTGGAAGAAGTGCTCAGTGGCCATATTATCCAGAGAATTATCCATATGTCAATCCACTACAATTTAATATAAAAAAATTGCTATGTTCTTCATCCTTTTTCAACTCTATTTGGCAGTTCAATGTACTCTTATAACTGTGAGTTTCTCCCAGGGTCACCTTGTGTTTTTAGTACTAGTGGTGCCCACCCAAAAAGGGGGCCGCCACGCATCTTAATTTGCAAATAAGACAAACAAAGGGATTATCATAGATAAAAAAATTCAATATAGCCCTAAGTTATCAGCCTAGGAAGCCATATCAGATGATAAGGAAGCTTTGGGGAAACTTTTGTCCAGCGTCCACTTTAGCTGGCAGACCATGGTGGACAGCATTGGGTTGGGAGCAATGGTGACATTTGACGTAAGGTGGTATAGTTGTGGGTTTTCTTCGTTTATGAGGCCAGTGGTGTCTATTGCCTTAGTGTATTGAGCAAGTTGATGCTCATAGAAAGTGATGAGATCCAGAACACAAGTGAACAATTTAATGCGCTGGCGAGCTTGAGGGTAAATTTGAACCAGAAAAATAAATTTTTACTGTGTCAATGCAAGCACAGCCTGCACCAAAAGCGAGCTCCTCAATTTCATATTTAGCATCTTTATCAAAATCATGGTAGAAATTTGAGATAGGAATACCCTCAACTAGGGGTTTCATCGCCCCATGGAGTTGCTAGTGGAGTAGGGTGTTGGCAGGAGCAGCAGCGGCTTCTACTGCCACTTTATTTATGTTTTTAGATAAAGTATAACCGTTTTAGGGCAAAATGGTGGGGGAGCAAATTGGGAGAATTGATGAAGAAAAACTCCATAGCAAGATTCGGTTTGACATTGTATGGCCGGTCACTATCATCAATTTAATCAAGACACTTGAAAGGATTTTCTTCAGCTAGCGCTGGCCCATCTACTGGAGTTGTCAGGTTGGCTTTACCTGATTTGCTGCGAAATGTTGACCACAGCAGCTCAGCTGAAACTGTTTCAGCCATTGGCTCAGAATTCTGTAAACTTGTCATATTAAACATTTTAAATTTTAAATTGGTGCTGCTTTGGAAGAAGCGGCAGAATTCACTGAGGTTGGAGGCGGAGGGATCAAGTCACATTAGAAGGATTTGGGTGTGGCTGCAGCTGAGCTGATGCTGGAGGGAGGGGTGGCAGAAGTAGCAAGGTCACCTTGTGTTTAAATGAAATCTATTTGATTTAATTTGAAAACTTGGTCTTCTTTTTAAGAATCATTGACACTTAATGAATCTTGTGATCTGTATGTATATGGAAGAAAAATAAAAAAATATAATAAATACAAAAGGCCAGAAACTGTCAATCCAGAAGGGGTGTCATTCTTCCTCCCACTCCCACGTTTCTGGTGTTGCCCTGTTAGATTTTGATAGTTGGCTCAAAAAAACCCTTTGATAAAACCATCAATGATGATAGATTACTCCCATTGTTGGATCCTTTATTCCTTCCCCAAAAATCTACATTATCAGTTAAATCAGATTTAGCTTTAAAAAAGCATTAGCTGCATCCAAACATCCCAATTACATAATTAATACAGCTATGATATAATTTATTATGACCAATTATGAGACCCACTTGTGTGATTTAGGTGAGTTTACAACATAAACTTAATTGCACTTTTTGAATTTGATGCAATTACAATTAATGAATATTGACTTTTAAATATGTTGATCTTTATAATTGGCACAATAGTACTTGCACTTGGACGGCTTAATTAAGGAGTACCTAGTACTGTTGAGAGACCTGCTGACATTCAGATTTGTGATGCATCATTATTTGATTTTCATATTTTTTCTTTTCCCTAGTTTATTGTACTTCGTTAGCTGTACGATAAAATGTAATTGGGCTAGTTGAAAAGTGAATATA
>JAKSZP010006258.1:0-15788 GCA_022478985.1 Massospora cicadina | reverse complement strand
CTTGGGGCCGCTCTTGCCTTGTCTTACCTGGTATCCCATGGCGAACCTGGTTTTTGTGTCCACAACAAAAAAATTGAGATTTGGCAGCAAACTGATCTGCCAAATACTCTGGTTTTTTTTCTTGTGTCATTTGCAGTGCCTTATGTCATTGGGATAAATTTATCAATGTGTTTATTTTTGTTAATAAATAAAATAAGGTTAATTTTGGGGTCTAAACCCTCACTTACCTATGTCATCTTTACACGTTCAAAATTGCCCTACATCCGAGGTTAAATTAGTGAGTACGCTGAGTCAAAACTCTTACCTTGAGGGAAATTATATTGGGAAATCTGTCAGCGCCAAATTTGAATCTGCTGATCAAAGGGCAAGATGGCAGTCGAAAACTGGAACTTTTTTGATTGTTACACTTCCTTGATCTCCCTGATGCAGGTAAACCCATTCTTCTGACCAATCATATGCAATTGAAACTCATGGTAGGATCCTAACACAGATTTGACAGCAGTAATAGCATCATCCAGGGTGATATGATTTATAGTGACTAAGGGTTGTGCTTGGGCATATAAGCGGCTGGCAAACTCCATGAGGCTTTCTCATCTATTCAGTCAGATACCCATGAACGCTTGTTTTTGGTTGTCCAGGGTTTTATTGCTGCTGAACACTTGGATCAAGGCTGTATGGACCGGGTTCCAGGTGTTGCACTCCTTCAAATGGGGGGTCATGATCTCCTGGGCAGTGATACACAGTGCATTCAAAAAGCTCTGGGACTAACGTTTTAAAGACACAACTTTACAAATAAATAAACTTTCTTTTATCATAATTTAACATACAACCTTTCCCTCTCTATACATATTTATATTGCTAAAACAATTGTTAAAAGGTATGCACATAGTTCCTATTTTTGTATAACCATGTTTAAACCAGCTGTCAAATTCTTCTGAATTGTCTCTACTTTATCAAAAGGATGAACCTTCAGTGCCACCTTCAGATTAGAGAACAGAAAGAAGTCAGACAGAGCCAAATATGGTGAATAGGGTGGATAATTATAATCTGAAGGTGGCACTGAAGGTTCATCCTTTTGATAAAGTAGAGACAATTCAGAAGAATGTGACAGCTGGTTTAAACATGGTTATACAAAAATAGGAACTATGTGCATACCTTTTAACAATTGTTTTAGCAATATAAATATGTATAGAGAGGGAAAGGTTGTATGTTAAATTATGATAAAAGAAAGTTTATTTATTTGTAAAGTTGTGTCTTTAAAACGTTAGTCCCAGAGCTTTTTGAATGCACTGTGTTTTTAGGTAGGAGTAGATATGCTTTACCTTCTTCCAGTTGGTGGCCTCCTCCATGGAGCTCTTATATGCGTACAGGAAGGAGGAAATGCTCTCCTAGCCAGGGGTGAACCTTTCTTTAAAACTAGGACTAAAGTTAGTTACAAGAGGAGTGGAAAGGGTTTAACACCAGGGATGGCCGCTGGCTCCAAGATCTCAATTTCCACATAGTCATGATGGGCATGTTGGTCTGACTGTCAACGTAGGCACTCAAGGTTCTTTTGAATGTCATCTCAATTTTTGTTGAGGGAGGAAACAGAAACCTTATTTGCGATCTGCTCCTTTATGGATTGAATGTTGGCACCCTGAAGGTGAAGCTGGTTCTTGAAAGTAGTCAAATGGGTTTCAAACCCTTGACAAGTTTGTTCAAGCTGAGAGATGCAAGTATCAGTAAGTTTGGTGAAAGCACTGAGGTTGTCCATTTCATCTGACAGTGCCTCAATGGAGACCCTATGGTCAAGGGGGACTCCATCCACTCAGAGTTTGCATCCCTGAGCTACATTCCAAATTTTATTGCGCAGGGCAGCTAAAGCTGTTATCACATCCTTCCGCCATAGGTCTTCAGGGCCCTCAGGGGTGGGTGCTGAGGGACCAGGGGGCCCAGGAGGTCCATGGAAACCTTCAGGTCCTTCACGCCCCTCTGGACCTTAAGGCCCCCTAGGCCCTTCTGGACCTTCACTCCTGGAGGAGTAAGCACAAGAGGCCAGCTCCCAATAGTGTTGTTGTAGGGCTTATACCAGATTCTTGACCTGAAGGAGGCGCTGATCCAAGTTGCCTCAAGGAATTGGAAGTTTTGATGCAGCTCATCCTCAAAATAACCAGAAATCCCGCTATCTAACACCACAATTTTACCTCAGACCTTGTTGATCAACTGTCAGTTATTAATAATGGCCTCATGGTTGTCATGAACAAAGGAGGAGGCTGCATTATAGAAATCAAAAATGTGAGAGTGCAAGGCCTGGGTGAGCCCAAGTTTTTGAGAGACTTCTTGATGGTGCAACTCAACTAGTTGGTTTAGGTGATAAATAGCTGGGTGAACAAAGTTGCGAAGGTAACATTCAAGACCCAGTGCAAGTTCTCCTGCCAGCAGCTGGGCTGAGTCATAGAGGTCCCACATGCAGAGGGAACATAAGAGGCATGGGAACAGCTGGAGCGAACACACACAGAGTAGATGCCAATTAATTGTTGGACAACATTGTTAAGGTTCTCGTACTGAAGTTAGTACTGACTTCCATCAATAGAGGGTAGTGAGAACTGGAAGGTAACCTGGAATTCTGACCTCTCAGGCTGCAAGGGTGGTATTTCATATCACGAGATACTAACCCATTTGCAATGCTTCTTGACCAGCTAGCGGATTGTTTTTCAGGGCTGCTAGTATTCTCCATTATTTGTGATAGACGTTTTCATTTAGGACATCTTAGAGCCCCCTGTAGTGAGCACTACGTTTGTCAGAGTTACAGTTCTCTAAACTGTCACTGAGGTCCTAAGGTGGCTTAAAGCTGCAAATTTGCAAAATAGGGTTGAGAAGGAAACGGAAAAAAATGGTTAGAATACTGAATAACTTATTAGAATAAAAGATGTCAATATTTATAAAGTGAGTGGGGACATGGTGCCTTGATGATTGTCGCAGCCCCATCTGTTCAGGATCTTTCCTGGTCTTCCAGATTGACCATCTGATGGGCATCCTCAATGTTTTGATGCCCACCTGACTGATTTGGTGAAAACTTCACCCCACGTGACTCAGGAATTGGGGATGAGAATACTGAAGTCATTTGCATTCAGATAGGTTCAAGAGTCAATTTGTTACAGCTCAATTTGGAAGTGGGGAATTCTATTTGTTTGTTATCTTAGATCCCAAAATCCACTGTTATGATTAAGTCTCATTGCACCATAAGATAACCCTAAAACTAAATACAAGGTTAGAGTGTAGGCAGACATGTGACCCAACCAGTTTAGGAACATGACTATAAGCCTGATATGAACACGCAGGTGACCAGAAGCTAGCTGGGCACAGATGACCCATACCTCAGAACATGTGATTCTGGGACTTGTTTCCACCATTAAAGTGCTTATTGTGCCCACTATATGGTAGGGGCTTTGGATGTACCATATGCCTGGTTGGGATTAGTCCAGGTTAAGCACTTACTAGCTGATAAATTCTATATATCAAGGTGACTCTCAGCTAGACTGGTCAGTCCACTGCTATGGAAAAT
Source organism: Massospora cicadina (assembly GCA_022478985.1). Lineage (NCBI taxonomy): Eukaryota > Fungi > Entomophthoromycota > Entomophthoromycetes > Entomophthorales > Entomophthoraceae > Massospora > Massospora cicadina. Next base: position 12,244 of record JAKSZP010006258.1, on the reverse strand, counting down.
AAATCCTTATGTTACCTGATTTTAACAGCTATAATGTCAACCTTTTATTGATATCCTTAACGACTTATCAATTTTATTTTTTATAAAGATATATAGTTTTGCTATTATAAATATGCTCTAGTAACAAAGATATACAACATTTTTTTATAATGTGAAATCTAATATTCAAGATTAACTACATGATATTTCTTCAACTCAAGTAGTTTTTAGTTCATTATAAGTTTTAATCTGTGACCCAAAAACCATATATCATATCTCTTTTCAGTGTTAATATAAGATAATCTTTTAGTATAAAATTATTATAAGATATTTTAGGTGATATTTATAAGCAGCATAAGCTATATATAACAAGCTTTATTCAGAGTCAAGATAAAAATTCCTTTATAGTGGTAAAAGTTCTATGTCAATTTAACATATTTATATTTATAATTAATTTGGATTATTGAAGGAAACAAATACCTTTGCTAAAAATACCTATTTGTCATCTTATTTAAAAAATTTTTCTGTAGTAACTACACTCTGAGTAGCACAAAAGATTCCAAGGGAAAGAGTTAGTCATGTGTAAAACACCATCTTATCACATAACTCTTGCTATGTTATTCTTTCATTCCTTGACCTTTATCTACAAATGATGCAGATTATTATATATTGGAGTATCCAACATGGTATGAAAAATATTAATCAATCAATTTTCATGAGAAAACTGACACCTAGACCTGAGAGGGTCTTAGAATTCCCATTAATTAATTATATAGAAAAATGAATATTTGGTATGGCTCAACTCTTTACTAAGAAAAACATATTGGGCCAACTTGCAATTAAAATAACCTGAGATGTGATCCTGAATTTCTGAAGCAAAGGATCAAAAATTTCAGGTGACCAATACACTAGGTGACATATGTGGCCATAAATTAAGATGTACCTCCAAAAAAAGGTAAGAAATAAGAATTTGCTCAATGATCAACATAAATGACAAAAAGTCTCATCTGATTTGGTTTTTCAAAATATATTTTCTACCTATCAAAAATATCTTGCAAAGACATTTTTTAATCTGTATGCATCGCTTAACTAAGAGCCTCCCATCTAGCTCTCCTTATCCATTGATTTTATTGATTTTTCTCATATTGGGGAATATACTGTCATATGTGACATATAAAACCCCCTATTTCATATAAAATTTACATCATTTTATACATATCTCTTTATGTATCTTAACATCAATAAGTCCTTTACCCAATCTTATCATAGGAATGATACTTTAGCTGAAAGGGCTTAAGAGTGATTTGGCACCCCTAAAAATAAATAAAAAAACTTGTGAATCTTAAACTGGTACAAATATTGACTGTTGGGATTCTTGGGCAAATCTTATTAAGCCACAAAAAAATGGAAGCTACACAGATCTTTAGGCTTAGAACTTATTTATGCTTAATTTTTATGTAGTTATTTTATTTGTATAGGACAATTTTTTACTTTACATGGATAATTTATATATTTTCATGTTATGCAGAAAGAGAAGGCAAAGAAAAATATATGGCTTACACCTAAGTAATTCAGCATATTTACTTACATCACTTTACCAAATAAATTATTGTGCAGATGTTTTTATAAATCTAACTAAATTAAGAAAAGCTTGCACCTTTAAATTTAGAAAATTTTTCTTTATATAAAAAAATATGATTGGATTTAGAAAACTGTAGTTTTGTTCAATAGATGCTTTTAACCTATAGTAAAATCATAGTATAATTAGCTCTATTTACAAAATACTATGATTAGATGTGAAAATATCATTATAATACAAGCATAACATAGATTATATATGAGTAACGAAGTGTCTTCTCATTTTTATGTTTACTTTTTATGGTGATTACTATTTTGTTTTTCTAAGACTACTACATTCATAGTAATTTTACAATGGCATTTGCATTTAAACTGATGGAGAACTGCTAACCTAATAAATGAATTAACTTTAGATTATTTAATTACTAATCAAAACATCTTTACATATATTAACTAATTTTGACAAAACATACTGATTTGCAGTGGTTAACTAATCATAGATAGATGCATACAGCTTAAATACTGGAAGTACAGAAATTATAAGGAAGATGACATTTTTTATTATTTAGATAACTTGTTCTATTATTACGTTATATCCATTCAATTCTTGGTCTGTTGCATGTTTCTAGAAACTCAAAAACTTAATGTAAGAGATTAACTGAGGGGGCTATATTTTTAAAAGTTTCGCAGTAATTGACATAATACTATGATTAAAAATTGACCTTATGCCAAGAAATCTTTATTAAACTATAAAGATAAAGTTTACTTCACTCAAATCTTTCAAGTTATTTCAATTATAGTATCTAGTCAAAACAACCTGTTAGCTTTTTTTAAATTGCAAATTCTGTCACAGCTAGTGACATTTTTCCTGGCATTGACCGCCCATCAAACTCAAATTTTCTGAACCCAGAGATCAAGTAGAAACCTTTTAAAAGTAATAGTTATCTCTTCAATGTCATTGATAGAAAGTGTTTTCAGCTCTACTTGTCAAAACTGGTATATGGTACCAAAACAATTGAAAATTCAGACAAAATAGGCTAAAAAAATCCACAAAATTACCAGGTATGAGTTTATCAAGCATAACTGAGTTTTTAAAAAATCATTTTTTTTTGGAAACTGAAAAAGTTCAGCACAGAATTGGGTTTTTGACTTCTTAGCTACCAAATTCACCCATAAAGTGTGACCTTCAGAAATGTCATTTGTTCTTAAAAAGTTTTACCCATAAGATAAAATTACTTCTGCAAAAATTTACTAAAGTTCTGGTCCTCGTTTTATATAATCTTGACTGAAACCCTTTATTGTATTGGCCAGTTTGGGTCTATGGTTTTGGCCTCATATGACTGTTTCTACCAAACCCAAAACCCACACTTTTGATTATTATGAGAAGTATGTGCCCATAATTTCATGTGCATTCACTTTTGACTCTATGTGAAATTCCTCGGTTCCAAGGTTATTTTCTACTCCTACTCTTGGTTAGTTTGGGGTTCATTTTGAGCCATTAGTTCATTTGGAAACATATAAGCTATTGTTTAGGAAGTTGCTTCCTACATGTAGCCAATGTTTATTTTTTTAAAACCTTTCACAAGAGTTTACCTTCTGAAATCTTCTGCAATCTAATTTCTAGTAAATCGTTTTCTAAAAGTCTAAATTACTCATGAGCTTCTTCTCCTGTTGATTGCTAGAGTCTGAACAGACCTTTAAGAGTTGGTCCCCAGAAATTGCTAACTGGATCAATATATTATCACCCTCATAGTATTAACCCTTTCTCTTGTAATGTGGTTTGCTGAAGGCATTGTATGACTCCTCTCACTCAAGGAATTCATAAAGTGTGTAGTGCCTGTTAATGCCCCACTCTTTTAATCCCCCTCATGTGATTCTAAATTCTAAAAAGAGTTTTGACAATCAGTCTAACCCAAGGTCTCATTATAAGTCCAAAAAGAGTTTGCAGTTATACTTCTATTCCAACTTCCTCTTCATGAGATTTCTAAGGATACTCACCAGTAGCTGCTTGACTCTAATGAGACAAAAAAACTTTTTTATATTCCCTACACGCTCCAGAAGCATTTATTGAAATTTGTGAATACTCTCTGGCTACATTTGAGGGTTTAGACGCCTTTTTCCACCTGTTCCATATATCTTACTATCTCCCAGTATTTGCATCTATTTTAAGAACTTCTCACAACTGAACTCCATTTACATAATTAAAATGCCCTCCTCCGCAAGTCCCTAGACAATAATGGATCCACACTGCACATCTGGGAACCCTCTCCACTTTAACTAAGCTATCTTCACTCTCATCTATTATGTCTCAAAACATTTTTTCAGTTCACTAAACTGTAGCGCTAAACTTCAGACCCTAGAACTTGACAACTCTAACTCAGTTGTACCTTTCATAGATCCCTCTTTGTTAACATGATTCTCACCTAGTTTTAGATCAGATCATATCTTATTCCAATGAGAGTCTTGCTTTTTAATTTTTATATGGTCATATTATCCATCTATCTTTTCATTTTGTCTTTCCCTATTTTGGTTGGATTACAAAGAAGTAGCCTTGATGGATATTGAAGTTATCAGTATATGATAATCAATGTTTGGAGCTATTCTCTGAGGAATCATTATTAAAATTTTATTAATGAGATTTTATTCTGATAGCAATGCATATCATGTAACATTTAGGATGATCCAAACCAATTCTAATGAAGGGAATTCAAATGTCAGAGTAATAAGTAACAACTAAATTTCTCATTCAAATCAATCAGGTTGTATCTCTGATTGTAAAGGGGTGAATTAACTTAAGCTCTAATAGCGCTTTTATTAGTAACAAGTAGATTAAGCCTGAGCGTAACAGCCTACCATAAATGGGTAATTGTTCTTCAATTTGGTATGGTCATTAACTTGCAGCAATTAATACATTGAGGTTGGTTAAAGAAAATTAACGCGTTTTTTGAAAACCAAACTAAGAAATTTATAATTTAGGTATTAATTAACTTTGACCAGGTGAATGGACATTAAAGACAATTTGTTGTTGATAGATTCATTTAGGGAAAATCATTGAAAATAAATGATGCAAATGATTAGGTGTCAAATGAAAAGTTGAGCGCCAAATAAATCTTATAAGTCCCCTGATTACCTAAATAAAGACAATTTATAGATTATTAACTTCTAAATAAGTATTACATATTTATCTCTATTAGAACTCAAAAGGATCAATTGTAATTACCTATTTCCTCAGGTAATCAGTTAGAATATACCTGTGTGGAGTTGGAGCCACTTATAAAAGGAATTGACTGTTTTTTAATACAATTACCAATATTTTTATTCTTACATTAGAGTCAGAGCCTGTTTAGTAATCTTAACAAGAAAGTCTACAATTGGTGCTCACTACAGGGCGTTCTTGTAGTTAATTTATTAAAAAGTATGAGTAATATGTTGTCTGTCAAGAATAAAATAATAAAGTTATGGAAAGAAATAAAGAGTGTTAATCAGTCTACCTTAATGTCAGCAACAAAGGGTGATTTAACACAAATGTAAGAAAGAGTCGCTAAACTTGAGGAGAAAACAGATTTGAAGCAAAAAATAATAACATATTATACGGAAAAATTTCCAAATTATATTAAAGCCATTTCAAAATCTTTAAGGATTTATTTATGTTGAAAGTGAGACTTGAAGTTGAAGTTGGAAAAAACCATCAATTAGGGGAGAAGCAGATTAATCTTTAAAAAGAAGGAAATAACCACAAATGTACATGTGCCTAACTAGACCTGAGTTGGGTATTAAAAATTTGAAATAAAAAAAGTAATGTAGGAAGTATTCTGGCTGCACAAAGCATACCCAATTCATTTTTTAGAACTAGGTGGTCCTAACCTAAAGGGGATACATCAATCTGAAACATACCTAGTTCATTTTGCAGTCATTTCATAAATGTATCCAGAGAATACTCCCATGGCTACAAGAATTACCGGAATAATCTCACATACTTCAGTTGACAAAGTAAGACCAAAGTATTTCGAGCTACTTTGTAATTAACTACATTTCACCAGAATAACAGCCCTGCATTCTTTAGTTTGTCAAAATGACAATGCTTTGGTGCAGTGATCATCAGAAGGTTGTCACTATAATTAACTGTCTGGACACAGATTGCCAGAATTTGATGTTACTTCATTTAAACAGGAATACTTAAACTTTAAGAAGATGCTAATAATGAGATTTTTAACGAGTTTGTTAGTCCAAAACAAATGGCTAACCAAGGCAAGAACTCTGGGGATACAGTTCTGAAATGACAAATTTTTAGTAGATTTATCTAAGTTATTTTACCAAGAGGCACATAAGTTAGTGTGTTAAAGTGTTATCTAATTTGACTCTTGAATCGCCATGAAATCAGCACTCAGACCCAATTATGACCTACATCAACTTATCATTTTGGCATTGGTTAATAAGACTTCTACCTCAAAAATGGTAGATTAATTTAAGATTTTAGGCTCAACGTTTGACGCTCCAACCAAAACTTCAAGACTACTCTCACCACTAATGATTAATATATTGGGAAAATAATAAGCAGAATAATGAGTTCTCAAGTTGTGAATAAATGCAAAAAAGATCTGATAGTCATAAAGGGATGAATAATGAACCACAAATTGCCTGCAATAAATTTAGAAAATTAAACATTATACCTTACAATGTAAAATTAATGACCCTAAAAAACAAATGATTATAGTTTGTCCTTGATAAGAGGAAGCCATCCAGGAAGCTGGAAAAGGACCTGAAGTATAGATAAAGAACAATTAAGATCTGCATATAGCCTAGTTTCACCGGATGAACCTCAAGAGGAAATATATATTGTTGATCTGTTCATAAATGATGTCATATCTGACTTTCTTTATCAAGTAGAAAGCCCAAATATTCATGCCACTAGCAGAGCAAAATGAGTATTAACAAATTAAAAATTGGTAAAGAGGTCTCTTGACCATATGCAAGTCAGCTAATGAAAAAGCAAGAAATACCAAAAATGGTGATGTGTTGCTCAAGACAAATCTTGCCAATGGCAACATATATATAAGTTAATACTATAAAAATTCCTTTCCATTTTTTTCAAGCCAATTAATTCATAAGTTAGACTCAGAATCTGATTCCGCTACTCACTCAGTAAATACTATGGTACAATACTACAAGTGCAAATATGTTGATGTCTTATTTTATTGAGTCTAATTAAGATTAATAATTGACAGTCGTGCACATATTGATATTGTTTTGACCAAATTTGTTAAACAAATGATTTAGCTGTGTTCATTATACACAAGAAGGAATACAAGATAGATGGGCCCACTACAACAATTTCCTGTGGACCTTATAGCGCACTACCTCTCTAATTCATATCATTGGTTGTTTCAGCACCTACTATAGTATCATAAAGTCAGAATTATAATATCATTATCAGAACTCCCTCCTAAGGAAATATGGCTATAGATGTGTTATTAGAGAAAGCACTTTGACCATTCTGGGTAAAACTTTACCCCTGGTCTATTATCCAAAAGGAGAAGTTTAGTCAATAAAGAAAAACAACTTTGTGAACTTTTTATAAATGATGATATTATTCCAATACACTACAATCTAATTAAAAAAGAGCCAAAAATGCCAATTCAGATCACCAAGATCTAGAGTATACTATTAGGGGCAAAATCTTCAATTTGCCTTTCCACTGGGAATACAGATAATAGTTAACACATGATTATACTTGAAGACTCCAGAACATTTATATGCGGAAATTAAAGCCCCATGGAGGAAGTCAATAATTGAGTTTTGTGTAGCAACAGTGATTATGATCCCAAGTTATATGGAGATCCTAATAACATTTAGCAAATTTGAGTAAAGATTCAATTTTAAGTGGCAAAGAATCAAACCGTTTTGTTTGACATTAAATACTGATAAAAATTAGGAATTTCATGATTTTGGGATATTATCTGAAATAGGATTACCAGAAAGTCCTGTTAAAAATGTCCATGTATTGATGGAATGTGACCAAATGTCAGATTATCAGAGTATTGCCAGGAAGAAATGCTTAAGCTATTTGGAAAGTATAAGGTGATATCTGCCCAGGATGTTCATGACCTTGGATGTGCAACAAACTTGATCCATAAGGTCAATACTGGTGAATCCAAACCAATAAAAATAGGTCCATTCCAAAGGTAGAATGCCGCTGAAGATGTGTAGCAGATGAAATTAACAAATTGATCATGAATGGGATCCTTATGTCATCTTCAAGCCCATGGGCTAGTCAAATTCTGATAGTGAAGAATAAGGATGTATCCAATTGAATGGTGATTGACTATCATCACTTAGACAAAATTATTAAATGGTCTCCTATCCTTTTCCTAGAATAGGCAACGCGTTAGATAGACTAGGTAAGTCTTATTCTTTTTGGCTATGGATATGAAGCAAGATATTGGAAGAAAAAGTCGCCAGAGGAAGATCATGAGAAATATGTAATAATGATGCACAAGGGCTGAACCAGATGATTAGGATGAGTCAAGGACTTTTTAATGTACCAGCCAATTTTCAATGGGTCATGGATTGCATTTTTGAGATCTGAAATTGTTGTGCGTCATAATATATTTGGATGATATTAACATCTTCGATTTATACATTTACAGATCACCTAGAGCATCTTAAAGAAGTGCTTAAGCGGGTGTCAGATTTTAATATAAAAATAGAAAGCAAGAAAATGTAACTTCTTCAAGAAAAGAGCTGGAATACCTGGGATTTGTTATAAACTACAAAGGACTATGCATCACAAGGAGCAGAAAATGCTATAAAACAAATGGATGTTGATTCCAAATAGCATTAGATATGTACAAATCTTTTTGGGATGGTTGAAGATTACTGTTTATTTTTAAGGACTTTGCAGGGATTTCTGAACCATTGTTTATATAAATATAACCAAACAAGGGATTTGAATGGAACAAAGAAGCTCAAACCTCGTTTGATGAGTTATGGTAATATATGATAACTTGTCCAATTTTAAATTTTTTAAATTTTATTTGGGAAGTCCAATCATGGGATGGACACTTGTGATAAACGCCAACTACTAAACACCTAGAAAACTAGAGACACCCCAGAGGAGCTGAAGCTACCTCCCGTTGCCAGCAGGACTGCCAGTGGAATGAATGGGGGGAGTGACAAGGGAGGCCTGGGACAAAGCTGAGAATGAATGAAGGAAAGGATCTTAAGTGAGGAACTAGATGGGAACCAGGGTGATATCAACTGGCGTTGGCGGGATGGCAGGTGGCCAAACAACCAAGCTCAAAGGTGATATGTGAGGTGGGAGTGGAAGCGACGCACAGCTTCACTGAGGGTTGGGGTAGTGCCAGACAGTGCATCAAGTACAATAGCGTGGATCATCCATAGCGCTATTGCAACATTTAATGCGTGGAGCGATGGGTGGATAGGGGAGGTCATGGAAAATGCAAAGATGTTTTTAGACAGGCTGAAATCCTGCTCACGCTCAGAAAAAGGGGCGCATAACATTCCACCAGATCGCCTGTGATGGCAGGCATTCTTCCAAGTGATGGATTTTTTTAGTACTAGATCTTCCAAGTGATGGATTAATGTCCCCTATTGAGTGCATATAATTCATGAATATTGAGAGGCATTGGATTGCTCAGCCGTGTAATACACCTTTTTTAGGCATCTCCACACATGGGTAAATCTGGGGCAGTAAAAGAGGATAGTGAGTGTACCGCCAAATGTCCTTCTGGGTCTTAAAAGAGTTTGGGACGTCCAGCTTGTCAAGGTAGTCCACACAGATAATGAGGTGGTGACGTTGGGGTACCAGGGTGTCTAAAAAGAATTGCTCACAGAATTCTTGTTTGAAATCGGGAGTAGGGCGACCCCTCTGGGCGGTGTGTCCACTGATGCTGATTCTCCACTCAGCTACACATGGAGAGAAGAATTTTTTCAAGTGGGGCAACGTCCCATGCGTGCCAGCAGCAGAGGGATGAGAGGACAGGTAGTAAAGTAGAAAATGGGGGTGGGTAGTATTGCGGTGGCCCAGGGTGTAGGAAAATAGGAGAGGGCCGCACATGAACAGTGTTGGTCTAGGAGTGTAGGGTTGGTGACTGTAGGGATCCAGGTGCCTAATATTTTGGAGGCATGGGCCTCAAAGTTGATCAGGCCCATACCACCACTATGGCGCAGGTTAAACATGACATCCAGGAGAACTGGTGGAGGGCGGCCAAACCAAAGCCACCCTTGTAGGAGGGCGTATAAAGAGGTGAAGAAAGAGGGGGAAAAGGCGATAGCATGGTCCACAAACCAGACTTTTGACAGGAGCATAGAATTGGCAGGCACAACCCATCCTGGGAGAGTAGTCTGGTGGGCGCGGAGGGAGGCAATGCGTTTTGTGACGTTACAATGATGTGGTGCTCTATTATCAATGAGACACACCCTACCACCTCCAACCACACTCCCAAATGGTGCACCAGACCATAAGTGGGCCTTGGCATGAAAGGGAGCACAAATGGGGCGGAATGGGGTGGGCAAGGCAAAAAAACCAGAGAGCTAGCTGCTGAAGCAGGCTGACTACGTGGCGCTGGTGATCAGTGGGCTTGGTATCGGCTGAGGAGAATGATTTTGGTTTCAGAGGCACCAAGGGCGGCGTTACTGACCCTGAATTAATCCCGGATAGTAGCCTCCAGCGCTCATGCATCATGATTGTCAGACAGCCCAACCACACAATTATCAGCGAATTACAGCATTCTAACAGGTGCTTGGCCTTGCACATGGACACCAGAAAGGTGGTCATTCACATTACGTAACAGTGGGTTGAGGCTGAAGTTGTATAGAAGTGGACTTAAAGGGTCCCCTTGGTGAAGACCCCTTTGAGGGCAAACAAAATCGGTGAGGAAACCTGGTCCCCACACTTACATTGTGGCTGATTTGGTGAGCATCATTGCCCAACTGATAAACTGTGAGGGGGAGATGGAACTGGTGGAGGCAGGCTTTGAGTAATTCCAGTTGACCCTATCATAAGCATTTTGTTGGTTTAAGAACACAAGCGCCCCAGTAGCCATAAATTGGAAGACATTGGCTACGGTGTGAATGTTGTCCCATATTGACTGCTTGGGGATGAAACTAAATTGCTCAGAGGAGATTAATTCAGAAGCAAAATACCCTAGGCGGATGCCATGACCTTGGTGAATAACTTAGTATCTGTATTAGTAAGTGATATGGGGTGCCAATTTGGCAAGTCCAGCATATATCTTTTCTTATACAGCGTTATCATGTATGCCTCATGGCCCCTCAGGAAGGAGGAGCGTTTCTAAGAGACATTTGCTCCTTGAGGCAAGAAGAAGAGATGAGAAACAATTAAAATATTTTTTTGTAGAACTCATAAGGAATCTCATCTGGATTTGGGCACTTCCTGTGTGGTGCACCATGTATGGCATACCAGAGTTCATCCCAAGTAATTGAATTCATCAGCTCCAGGTAACAGGAAATGTTGCAGATATGTGCACCATCGAGAAACACATTAGTTTTGGACGGTTTAACTGGTTCAGACTTATACAACTCTAAGTAAAAGTTTTAACTTTGATAGCCATAGCGGCTGGAGTTTCTGCAACAGAGTTGTCCGGCCACCTTATCTGAGTGCAGGCAAGATCTGTCACAGTGCAAATAATTTATGGAAAAAGTAGTAGAGCAGGTGTCATCAGCCGTTATACCTTTTGTCTTATACTGAACACAAACGTTATGTTTGTTATCTTACCAGTGCGTTTAGTTAAGCATACACTTCTGCTCACTTATGACCCCAAGCCAGGCTGTACCCTGCAGCAGGGACATTCAGCTCCAAGTGGTCCACTTCTGCTAACATGCGCTCAATGACCGCCAAGGCATCCTGAGAGCAATGCAATGAGATGTGGGGTGCCTGAAGGATGGTGTTCACTTTGAAGGTTGACCAGGTATCAAGTGGATCAGCACAAAATGGTGTGGCGAACTCTAGTGCCAAAGTTTTGGTGTCCACCTCTGGAAGTTTTGAATTACACTTCCAGAGCGCAGGTTTTCTCTCAAAGTTACACTGAGTGGATACTCCAAAAAAGCGATAAATTGAAGTAAAAAACAGGTTATAATTCGACCTACTCTTTTTTTAAAAAGAGGGAATATTTATAGGCTTTTTAATGGTTCATAATCTATCAAGGTCAATGATCAAATTAATCTCTGCGCGATCAAATATTCAATCAATTGATCAGGATTAGATTGATCATTGACCTTGATAGATTGAGATATGTTGCTCGCTCCTTCTGATGATGTCAGGGGAATTGATGAAGTGGATTTTTTTGGAGATATGAGAATTTTTGAAATCCTTACACTTCCCCCTAAAGATTTGATCGCAGTGGAGGATGACTTCTTAAAAACCTAGGATATATATGCTTTACCACTATACCAGTATCATTATGAACAATCAAATACTTTAATCCTTTTTGAAATACTTCTATAGGGACCAGACCAATTTGTTCCCAACTTTTCAGTTTGCCCACCAGGTCAAGAGTGATAGTCATAACGTAATCCTCAATCTGGTATTCAGGTAAGACAGGTTTGTGTTGATTGCTCCTTTGAGTCTCTTTTTGAGTGGTTCTTTCATTTAAATTCATTGCTTGAGCCTGAAGAAGGATAATCTCGTCAGCCAAATTCCCCATAA
>JAKSZP010006257.1:0-15841 GCA_022478985.1 Massospora cicadina | reverse complement strand
AAAACTTATATTAGGATTATAAAACTCCAAATTGGCACAGAATTTCAAAGTGGATGGTACTCTTGGTATTTTAGTTCTAGATGAACGAACCCATCATAAAATACTGTCTTGCTAATGGTTTTGAGCTTCTTCAGGTTAAAATCAAGAGTTCATAATAGTGACAGACATGTTCACAGTGCGTAACCCAGAGTACCCATGTAGTGAGCACCACTCTAGAAGCTTTAAATTACACTTCTAATGGGGAAGGTTTTCTCTCTGTGGGATCCACTGACAGATGCCACAAATATTTTATTAAAGTGAGAAACTTACTTTTTAAATAAAAGTAATCAATAACATTTTGTTAAAGTTTCTTATGTTTTTTATTGTTTTAAGCAGGGCAAGCCAAAAAAGGTCCTTTCTTCGATACTAGTATTTCCTATTTCAACTAGTTCAAATCCTGGGACCATGGGTATTTGGGGCTAAAGTATTTTAAAGCTAAGTCATCCAAATTAGGAAATATAGGCTTTCAGCCTATCAGATTGAAGATAAATATTTTGAGGCAAAACCAACCCATGTAGTAATGACTTGATAAATTGTATCCAATCATCAGCGAGTAAAATCTTCTCACCTCAGAGGTGATCCAACTCGTGTGGTAATGATTTGTTAATTTGCATCCAATCATCTATAAGTAAAATCTTCTCAACTCAGAGGGGTTCTGACTCATGTGGTAACGAACACCTCAAATTTGGCTGAGACGTTGGAGCAATTCTATTATTAGTTCTTACCTTACTAAGCCAATTTTGGTTATAAACCACATTTTACCAATAGCTAGGGTTCAACCGAGAATCTGCCAAAGTCTTTTCGCTGTTGGTACTCATATCATTGATAACTACAATATTATTCAAAGATTGGGCTGGTGTTGGGCCAATCATGGTAGCAGATTTGGGGGCATTCTTACCTCCAACATTCTTTTTCAAAGGTCAAGAAGGAGAATGTCCAACATTGCCCCCCCTCAAGAATGTTGAGAGGAGTGTAGGGTCATAGGAAGTGGCTATGTACCCAGTTTATGGTAATTCCTGTAGCTAAAGACTTTATAGAATACTCATTTCCTCCCTTATAAGTGATGATAAATGGCCCCTCCCAGATTGATCCAAGTTTGCCACTTTGAGGAGTTATGCAATTGTAGTATATAAAACCATATCTGACACTTGGAAGGAAGGTAGAGGAGCTTGGAGCTCATTGGCAGCTTGGCCTTCTTTAGTAACCATTTTAGCTAGATTGGTCATAGCCTCTAATTGAAGCTGAATGATGCGATTAGCTAACCTTCGCATGGCTTTTTAGGCTCCTCTCCTCTAGAGAAGACATCCTTAGCTAGAAGAGCAGGTATGCCCAGTTCCCTGCCATACAAAACTCGGAAAGGGGACATTTTCAAAATCTGATGATAACTAATTTGATAAGCCATAAGAGAGCTAGGGAGATAATGATCCTAATGAAGAGGATCAGACGAGGCCATTTTCTGTAAAATAGAAACCAAAGTATCATTTTCTCGCTCCACTGTACCATTGGTTGATGGGTTATATGGAGCTGAGAACAGTTGATGGGCTCCCATGGAATTAGCCAAGATTTTAACTACTCTAAAGGTGAAGTTTTTTCCATTGTCACAGAGTAGTACTTGAGGGCACCCATGTCAAGTGAAAATATTTTGATGGAGAAAGGTGGCAGTGGCCTTAGCAGTTTGGACTGGCAGCGCCACAGCTTCAACCCACTTCGTGAAGTGGTCAATGCCTACCAAAATATATCTGTTTCCTCCTGTGGTTTGAGGAAGCAGCCCTACTATGTCCAAGCTTATGGTATGGAACGGCTGTTGCGGGGTAGTCAGCTGATATTGATATCTAGTTTTGAGCCAAGACTGCCTCTTACATGTAAGGCAAGCATCCAAGACTTCAACGATGGCTTCCATAATTCCCTCCAAAAAGTACTGATCTTTGATCCACTCATAGGTTTTCTTTACTCCTCCATGGCCTAAAGTTGAATGAGCTTCCAAGATAACAGGTACACGTTCCGAGGGTCATAGGTAGGGCAACCACTTCACCCCCACTTGTTTATACAACTTCCCACTTTCTACTTTTGTGTTATGGGAGTGCCAGGCCAACGTCCTCTGCACAGGCTCATCCTCATCTTCCTAGTCGTTTGGGGTCATTAAAAGATCATACAGCTGCTCCGCTTCACTGTTATCTAAGTGGAGGATGGGCAGCCGAGTTAACCCATCAACATTCATGTGGCAGGTTCCAGCGTGGTGTTCGATCTTCAAATTGTAATGCTGGAGCTTTAGAGCCCAGCAAGCTAAGCGCCCCGTAGGGTCCTTCATATTTTGCAACCATTTTAAAGATGTGTGGTCCGTGATCACAGTGAAAGAGGTCCCATACAAGAAAGGGTGGTAATGCTTCACTGCAAGTAGACGGTGAGACACTCCTTCTCTGTAACACTATAGTTGCGTTCTGCCTTTGATAGCATCTTACTAAAATACAAGACAGGATAATCGACCCCTTTTTCATCTAATTGGGCTAGGATGGCCCCAACGGCATAGTCTGAGGCGTCTGTAAACAAAATAAACAGTTTTCCATAATCAGGATGCCTTAGGATAGGTCGTTTTTGTAGCAGCAACTTCATTGTTTCATAGGCAGCCTTCTGTTCAGTGCCCCATTAAAAAGGGATATTCTTTTTTAGTAAACGAACAAGAGGCTCGCTGAGTTGGGCAAACTTAGGAATGAACTGATGGTAATACCCCATTATCCCTAAAAATACCTGTATATCCCATAGATTTTTTTGGGGGGGGGGGTGGTATTCTGGCAATTGCTTCAACCTTATCTTGTATGGGTTGGATACCCTCTTGAGAAATGGTATGTCCAAGGAAGTTTAATTTCTTTTGAAAAAAAGTACACTTTGAAGGTTTTAATTTGATAGTTGAGCGTCGTAAGCATTGGAATACCTCCTTCAAATGATCAAGGTGTTTGTTAAAAGACTTCAAGAATATGGTAATGTCATCAAGGTAGATGATAACGCAGGTTAACTGAAGATCCTGCAAAATGTGATCCATTGCACGCTGGAAAGAGGTAGGTGCGTTACACAATCCTTGAGGTAATCGTGTGGGTTGAAAAAGACCTTCACTGCATATCAACGCGCATTTCTCTTGATCTTGAGGAGATAGATCCTTTTGACAATAACCACTGGCCAAGTCCATGGCAGAGGAAAAGTTTGAGCCTGAAAGCTGGGCCAGGGCATCGTCAATGCGTGGGATAGGATGGCTATTCTTTTTGTAAGATTGTTTACCTGCAATAGTCCATAACTATCTGATGACCTCCGTTTTTCTTCTTAATAAGCAAAAGGGGGGAAGACCAAGGGCTTTGCGAAGGAACTAATAACCCCGCGTCTAATAACTGCATGAGTTCTGTCCTCATTTGTTGTTCCTTACCTTTGACTTACAATAAGGTTTTGACCTAATGGGATGGGCATCACCCACATCAATGGAATGGCACCAGCCCTTCATGTGGCCATAATCATTGTCCGACTTCAAAAATATATCACTATACTCATCCAGGAGAGTATGCACTTTCTCCAACTCATCTGAGGTCAGCTCATCCGAAATATGGACATTTGGTAAAGTACATACCAGGTTATCTGTGGGCAAGCTTAAATTTGCCATTGATCCAATGGGGTGGATTTGTTCAACTTCCTCCACAGGAGTAAAAACCCTTGGCCCACCTCCTGGTGCTTCTTTATGATTATGTCCTTTTCAGTAAGGTTTCCCAACAGTAGAGTAATAGGCCTCTGATAGTCTGGGTCTAAAACACCAGGCAATACCCGAGGCTTAACAGGGCTAATTCCATCAATGCTTAAGAGGTGTTGTAACCAGTGGCACGGGATTTTAAGAGTGATTTTTGTGTCTACCACCCGTTGTTCACCAGGCTTAATTACCACTTCATTGGCCGCATAAAGTGAAGTACCTTTAATAGCATCCACAGAATCAGGCAATTTTTTTGTATTTCGCCCAGATGTGGTATAATGTATAGGTAAAGCGGAAAGCGGGTACTCAACCATGCAAGAGTATTCCTTCTTTCTGGGTTCTTTATTGGCTAGAACTAAAGGGACTTCATAATTGAGCAACGAAAGAACCCCTGCTTCATATTGATAATACCTTCATATTCAATCATAAACTGAGTACCTATAAGCATATTGTAAGCATTATTATCCAAAGCCACTGTGGGGGCTGATAGAATAAGCTTCCCAATACAAATGGGAAGGGACAAGTAAGCACCAAGTGCGCTGGTGTTGTTGGGACCAGCAGTTCCAAAATCTTAGGCATATTCTAAGTCAGGTGCAAGTTTGATCTTTTTCATCAACTTGGAAGAGATTACGTTCACTGGGGAGCCTGTATCTAAGATAGCCATCACCCAAACTTTTTGGATAACCACTTTGACCTTTGTAAGTATCCCCCCAAAAGTGGGCAATAGCGCTAAGACCTCTTTAAGATGAAAAGTGGAGGTTAATTTGCACGCGGTCTCGGGGTAATTTTCCAGGATGGACTGCATGGTATGGCCATGCTGGAGAGGGCGAATAAGGTTAGACAACACCTCATCCGCGTCACTGGCTGTGTCAATAATTGCCTTACAACCTATAACTTGGCGGAGGTAAGTATCCTCAGGTATGGTGGTTTCATCTACTCCTTTGGCGTTTAAGCAATCAGGGACCTCCACTTCCGTGGGAGCTCCCAATAAGTAGTACCTGACATCATCATAACCCCCCTCAGAGTCGGCCTCAGGGGTATTCTCAACCATGAGCAAGGTTGCAATTGAAGTGGGGGAGACAGCCATGAGAGGTGGGGTAATTAGCTTCACTTTAACTGGCATTTTCACAACCCCAGTAGTTATGGAGGATATACCCTTAGGACGCGCATCTATTGGATGAGCTGAAGGGGAAACCACAGTAGGGTTCTCCACTTTGCATGAATGAGGGATGTCAGTTTTAAGTCGCACCAAAGAAGCATGTTTGGCAGGGAGAATAGGCACAGGTGGCTTCACTTCCAACAGTTCAATAGGCCGCAGCTCACTTAAAGGAATATGGGCAACGTCTAACAAAGCCTCTTTTATATCACGGAAACTTGTAAAGTGGCATTTCACTGATATGATATGCCTGGTGAGAGAGGGTTGTGAAGCTAACCCTGTTAATATGGCGGTGATAGCATCATCCAGGGTAAGCAGGTTAGACTTAGCCAGCCTTTGAGCAATAAGATGGAAACGCTCAGCAAAACTAACGAGGGTTTCACCCTCATACATGGTAAGGCGCATAAAAGCCTGCTTTTCCCTGTATAGACTCTGCTTGGATCCGAATTCAGCCAAGAGGGCCTTCTTAACATCTGGTCAGGTGTGCTGAGGATCCAGGCGAGGAATGATCAACTCTTGGGCTTTGCAGCTTAAACAGGGAAGAATGTACTGAACTTTATGTTTATAAGTGGCACCATCCATTGCAGCTTCATAAATGTACAAAAAGAAAGCAATGCTCCCTTCACCTGGGGTGTATCTGTCCTTTATAGGTAATTTGAACAGCCGTTGCTCTAGCTTTTTGAGTCAGGAGAAAGAGCTGGCTAGTTGCTTCTCAAGAACAACTAATCGTGATTCAGTTAAAGAAGAACCAGAAGAGCTGCTCACTTTTACAGCCTCCATTGCTTTAGTATTTTATCAAAATATTCAGGGTTCCCCTGTAGTGAGCACCAGTTTATGGGATCCACCGGCGGATGCCACAAATATTTTATTAAAGTGAGAAAGTTACTTTTTAAATAAAAGTAATCAATAACACTTTGTTAAAGTTTTATGTTTTTTATTGTTTTAGGCAGGGCAAGCCAAAAAAGGTCCTTTCTTCAATACTAGTATTCTATTTAAACTAGTTCAAATCCTGGGACCATGGGTATTTGGGGCTAAAGTATTATAAAGCTGAGTCATCCAAATTAGGAAGTATAGGCTTTCAGCCTATCAGATTGAAGATAAATATTTTGAGGCAAAAGTGACCTGTGTGGTAATGACTTGAAAAATGTATCCAGTCACCAGCGAGTAAAATCTTCTCACCTTGGAGGTGATCCAACTCATGTGGTAATAGTTTGTTAATTTGCATCCAATCATTGATGAGTAAAATCTTCTCACCTCAGAGGGGTTCCAACTCATGTGGTAACAAACACCTCAAATTTGGCTGAGATGTTGGAGCAATTCTATTATTAGTTCTTACCTTATTAAGCCAATTTTGGTTATAAATCACATTTTCCCAATAGCTAGGGTTCCACCAATAATCCACCAAAGTCTTTTCACCATTGGTAAACATATCATTGATAACCACAATATTATTCAAAGATTGGGCAGGTGTTGGGCCAATCATGGTAGCAGATTTGGGGGCATTCTTACCTCCAACATTTTTTAAAAAGTTGAGAAGGAAAATGTTTGACACTCTCAAAGTTACTTTGAGTGGATTCTCCAAAAAGTGATAAATTAAAGTAAAAAATACAGGTTATAATTTGACCTAATCTTTATTATTAAAAGGATGGGATATTTATAGGTCTTGATTTTGGTTTGAAAATCATCAGTGCTAGTTAATTGCTGAGCGATCAAATCTCCAATCAATTGATTGGGATGAAGCTGATTGTTTTATTTATGTTGATAGATTGAGATAAATTAAGCTCTCCTTCTGATGAAGCTTGGGGGATCAATGAAGTAGAATCTTCAGAGGCAAGAGATTTTGGCGAAATCCTGACACTTGGACTCAGATTTTCTGAATCTGAGTAAGATCACTTTAAAAATGCTTTTGGCTCAGTCATTTTGGGCGCTGATATGTGTATCACCCAAGTTGTAGATTAGGCTTGTGCAAGCCTAATTAATGACTTGGGTGAGGCCCCCAAGGGGCGGCCTTTATAAGGTGTGCCTGCTGATTCCAAAGTTCACTTCAGAATATTCTACCCCTAGCTTTCCCTTCCTGAGGAGCATTGTCATTGGCTCCCCAGATGAGCTCTGGTCAGCGGGCCCTTTTTATATCCAGAATAAAAATAAAGGTTGTTTTGGGGTTAGCATACCTTACTTACCTGTTGGTCTTTTTTTGGGTTCCATTTTGAGGAGTTTTCATGTAATTGGGTCAGAAAATTACTATTCACCTTTGCATAACCAACTTGTAATAGGCAATGTTTGGCGCCGTTGGTGCCCCAAACCTCTCCTTACTCAGTTAGGTTACTTTGGTTGCTTATCAGTGCACCAAAGAATTATTTATTTTATGGCGGTCAGAAACTAGAATTTTCTAATTGTGACATTAAGGACTTTGATGAGTCTTTGTCAACATTAAAAAAGAAGCCTAGAAGACCAAAATTAGTTTGAACTCTCAAAAAATCAAATGTGTAAGAGTTGAAATTGGAAGAAGACCAACTCATTTTCTTGTTGCATAGCAGCACACTTCAATTTCACCTGAACAGTAAGACAGATTTTACATGATGTTCTTATAACCCATACAAAATCATAATCATTCAAGCTCTTAATGAAGCAGATTATGCCACAAGAATAAGTTTCTGTATTTTTCTTTAATTTAGTTGACCAAGATAATAACATTGTAAAAAACTTATGGATGAGTGATAAAACATTTTACTCTGCTTGGCTATGTAAAAAACATAGCTTCTGATTTTGAGGTGATGTATATCCTTAAAAACTCCATCAAAAACATCTCTACTCTGCAAAAGTAACTGTGTGATGTCTATGTTTTCTTTAGGGTCATAGTGCCCTACTTCTTTGATGATGCTCTTAGAAATGCTGTGAATTTGACATTGGAGAGATATTCATAAATTTTGAAAACATTTTTGCTCTAAAACTTTCCAGTACAATGTAAATGATGATACATTTTCTAACACAACAGATATACCAGCACCACAGCAAAATTTCACATTTCTGTTGTCAACAGCTTGTTTCCAAATCATGTCATCTCTTGAAATGGAGATATTGCACGGCCTTCCCATTCACTAGATCTCACAGTTTGTATATCCTTCCTCTGGAGTTATTTAAAGAGTTAAGTTTACCAGGAAAAATCACTGAGAATTGAGGCCCATAAAGAACAAATTTGATAAAAATTGGCTTAAATCCAACCAGAAATGCTGCATAATGTGATGATGAACTTCAAGACCTGGCTTCAACAATGTTTAGTTTTAATGTTTGTCATTTTCAGATGTATTTTTAGAATTCAACTACAAACTTATTTAATTTATATGTTTTTATATTTCAATACAGTGACAATAAATTTAGTACCCATTGAATTTTTTGTTTACTTTTGTTTAGAAAATCACTCATTATTATGCCTCATTCTTTAAACACTTTAAACAACTTCAATGAATCTTATAACTATATATTTGTTCAAAAAAATAAAGCCTAGCCTTTATAAGCATCAATAGTGACATAAGTTGTATAATGTAAGTATAAAAGTATAAAAATTAGGTTTCCTTGTTTTATAACAGAGTTAATGTAAATTTAACTAAGGGTAAGCCATATTTTATATGAATATATGCTCTTAAAAATAAGGCGTTTTGACCACAAGGTTCAAGAATTCTTACCTTTTATTATCAATGGTACTCTAGTGTATGTTGTTTTATACAACAAAATTATATTTAATGATCCCACTTTTATATCCTTATAATTATGTTGAGTAAACAGTTATGTTGTTACATACAATACAATTCAGATATGATCAAAAAGTTTTTTACCTTAACTAAGAGTGAAATAAAAAACTGATTATACAATATGATTTTAACTATATGCTTTCAATCCATAAACCTAAAGCATCAATTAAGTTTAATAATTATTTTTGAGGCACATGCTTTTTATATTTTTAACCTTATATAATTTTTCTTTTTTGTAATTAAATCTACATGAGATATATATACTTCTTGATTGAAATAAAAATTTATTCAAGGTAAGCTGACCAGGGGATGGACATTAACAAAACAGAAACACTAAAAATTGAACCAAAACACAAACCAAACGCCCTAAACGAGTGGTGAGACACATAAAAAATGATAAAACAACCTACCGAGTGAAACAGCGGTGAACCGCTCAGCCCACCATGGTGGAAGGGGAGGGGGATCAGGCAAATTATCAATTTTGACTTAAACATTGAAGAGGTGGATCAATGATAAGAGAAAGGGGGTTGGGGCATCCACAGGATGAGAGTCAAGATGATATAAATAATTGTTGAGATAATCACTGACAATTTGGGCCTGGAGCATAGCCTCCAGGAGTTCTGCAACATGGTGTTCAGCTTGGATGCAGGCATCAGGAAGCTGGGCAAATTTTTTAATGTTGGCTCTGGTGATGAATGTGGTTGAAGAAAAATCTGCCAGTTCAGCAACATGCTTGACAGAGGTGATGGCAGTTTCAGCTAAGCGTTCAATTTCTTCTTTTACAACATCAGGGAAATTAGGGGAGGGGAATTGGGTGACGTGCAACACTTTCTTAAATTCAATGAAATAGAGTGCTACAGCATTGTGGAGATGGGAACTTTTGAATGAGGCCACTGTGGCCTTGGCAAGCTTATGGTTTCTCAGAAAAGGGGTAGCAGTGGGTTTGGGGCATATTTCTTGGATGGGAATGGGGCATCGGATTCTGAATTCAAATAAGATTTTAAATTAATCAGAAAGTCTGAAAGTGGGACAATTTCACCAGATTTGGTCACTTCATCCAATAAGTCCCAGGGATTTTGGTTAATTGGGATTGATTTGGAGATACGTGGTTGTGGTTGGGTAAGTTTTGGGGTGGTAAATTTCTTGGATTGTATATGGGTACAAACCTGCTCCCAATTGGTTAGATTGTGAGTAAATTAGCCAGATTGGGTTTTGGTTGCAAGATTTTGCTGATTCATCAAGCGCTTGGCCAGAGGGGGTAGGAGAATCAAAAATTTCTACTCAAAAGCTAGAGGTGTGGCAACATGAGTGGGGTTGGAAGTTTTTGCATTGTTTGAACCGTATCAACATGCCTTTTTGGAATGCTCCAATTCATGGCAGAGGGGGCAAACTGTGCAGCCATTGTTGATGAGAGCCTAAAAGAAGTGGTCTGTGTGGATGGGATATAGCATGCGGTGGGATGTGCTGGGCTATGGTTGGCTGGTGGGGGGTAATGGTGGCCATTGTCCAAGGTGCCACTAGGAGCTTAGCACCACTCAGGACAAGGAAGTGGAGGATGGAGTTTTTGCCATAAGTGGAAAGTCCTGATATCAACACATCATAAAGTGTTTGAGGGGGAAAGTATGATGGAAGGTTTGCAAAGGTCACCACCATTTTGGTGTCACTGGGGAGGCGTGTAGGGTTGTGGTAATAGGTGTGTTTTTATATATTAAGGGCGTTGCTGCTGCAGCATCTGCATCCTCTTCAGTGGGGAATCTAATATCAAAATAGACCTTATAAGGGTGGAAGTTGATAAACCCTGCTGGTGCAAAGGTGGCCATTGCTGCTCAATTATCACTTTTTCAGCATATGGGAAGAGATGTCAGTACTTGACGTGGAGGCAAAAGCAAATATTGGATCAGGGCAGGGATAAAGGGTGGGGGCAAATTGGGTGGACTTTCATGAGGTGCAGTATTAAGTCCTTTGGAGGGACAAATATGCCAGTTGCATTTGGTGGGCTGGATGAGCCATTCCACACACGTTTGCCTGTCAGGTGGTAAATGCTATCAGTTGGAGCACCGCTGCCCCACACTGGGGAAGCTGGTGGTGGATCAAGGATATGAAATGGAAAATTGGTACAGTGAAGTGGCGGTGGAAAATTAACTGTTTTTTAGAATTTTTTTTGAAAGTGATGTCAAGTGGAAAGATTAAAAGTTAATTATACCTCTTAAAGATAATGAAGTTCATATAAATTTATGACTACAACCTTTAATCAACCTTAATAAAAATTTATACATATCTATTGCACTTGAGTAGTAATAAATAAATGAAGTTACTTTATTTTCAAAACCCTACATCTACATTACAGTTTGAAAAATCTCATATTGATTTATCTAAATAATATTTATAGATATTTAACTTTCTTAGCATGAAATGTACCTCAGGCGTCTAGGCAAAAAATTAGAGCGTCCAATAACTGCTGTGGTAATAGAATTTCATTTTTTTTAAAAATTATTAAGGTTCCAGACCAAGGACTACTGTTATAAAAAAACACGTGAAGTACTGAGAATCATATCTGTAAGGAGAGTGTCTATAACTACTGTGCCCAGCATGGTAGTGCTTGGTGCACAGGGCCAACGACAGGAAACTAGTCATTAGTACAAAAGTTACTAGAGCACAGCAGAGGATGCTTAAGCAATAATAACTTAGGTCAAGGAGGTTTATCATTAGAGGGAGCAACCAAGTAGGAGAAACCCATTGCAAGAAGTGGTAAGGTATAGGCGTCCTATGCTTGAGGGAACCTGGGCAGCCCAAAGGTGCATGGGATAATGGTTTAATCATAGCTAAAATTAAAAGTTTAATGTAGTGTGAGACCTCCATGAAGAGGTCCAAGCACAGGATCGTCCAAGATAACATAAATATAAAACAATGTACTAGCAAATGAATTTAAAATATAAAGGAAAAGTTGACCAACAGGAGAGATTGTTCTCAACATGAGGAATTTAATGGATTTTTGAAAAACAATCAATAGAAGGAAGCAGGTATAAGCCTAGGCGCACCAATAGGCGCACGCTTCTATCAGGCAATACATTGTACTTGGTAATTGACCAAACTTGGGTAATTGATTGTAGAAGCGGCCAACTAAAACTGGCAATTTTGAAAACTGAATGGGTTTTGAGACCCTGTTAACCCTAAAACTGAAGTAAACTGTTTTAGTTTACTGTAAAGCTAATTTGTTTTAACGCCCTTGCTGTTATACAGGACCAAGCTTCTCTTGCATCCTTTAGACCAACCTGGGTATACTTCACCTTAACCCAGCGTTGATCTATAGTATGCATGAGGTCAGGAAGGCCTTCCAACTTCACCTTCTTGGCCTTCTGACATGCAGTTTTGTCCTTAACGTTGGTCCCAATTATGATGTCATTTCTCAACCATGACATTACTTTATCCTCCTTTTGGGGCTCCACCCCCCTCCAGGAGCTTGTGCCAAGGAAAAGTTCTTGTGGGCTGGGGCAAACTTCATTACGGCAACAGTTTGCTTTGTCTGAGATCCAGAGGTGGGTGAAAATGGTTGTGGAAAGCATTGATCAGGTCTTGGGCATGTGTGCAGTCACGCGCTGGTACCCATTTGTTTTCCACTGCATCAAATCCCTTCCAGGATACCAGGTACTAAAGTCTTCTTTTTACTCTGCGGGAGGCTACTATTTCCTCTACCTCCCACTCTGGCACCCCATACACAAGATAAGCCTCAGGAGTCTCTGGTAGGGGGTCCTAAAACAATGTCAATTTACTCTCATGAAAGAAAGAAAAGATTTGAAATGAAGAGGGAAGTTCCAGCTGTTATGAGGCGTGGCCCACTTTTCTAACCACACGGTAAGGCCCAATCCTTTTTGGTTCCAGTTTTTGCATGACTGCTTGATAGGGATATTATGAGAATCAAGCATCATGAGATCCCCCTCTTTGTATGCTGGACCCAATTGTCGCTTACAATCAGCGTTCTCCTTATATAATTGCATTGTCGCCTCCAAACTTGTGGAAACCCCCTGGTGCCTTTCTTAATAGTCTTGGAAAAGTCCACCACCGCTTCCACTTTAGATCCACAGCTGGGCTCCATGTTGAAGACGGGATTAAACCCATGGTTGGCGAAAATGGAGAACAACTGATTGAAGAATACAAGATGTTTTGTAGCTTGGGCCATATGAAGGTGAGGAACCGAATCTGAATGATCTGTGGTAGTGTAACACTTCAGAAACTGTTTCAAGCACTGGTTTACTCGTTCAGCCTGCCCATCTGATTGGGGGTAATAGGCAGTTGAACAGCAGGGGCGAATCTGAAGAGACTTACACAACTCTTCCCAAAAGACAGAGGTAAACTGGGGTCCCCAATCACTAATAATTTCTTGGGGGACCCCATGAAGCGCAAACACATGTGTGACGAAGAGCCTAGCCAACTCAGCCACAGTTATTGTTGTTCTGCAAGAAATAAGTGGCAAACTTTGTAAAACGGTCCACCACCACCATGATGGCATCATAACCATCAGAAATAGGTAATTCTACAATGAAATCTACTGTCAGGGAAGTCCAAGGACCTTCAGCCTTCTGAACTGGTACTAACAACCCCACTTAAGGTTGTTGATTTTAGTTCATCTGGTTGCAGATCAAGCAATCTTTACAATACCATCCCACCTGAGCAGGTAAGCCCTTCCAATTATAGGTGCGTCAAATTATCTCCAAAGTCTTTGCTTTCCCAGGATGACCAAAGGTGATTCTGTCACGATGTTCCCAGCTGATTTCCAGGTGAAGTGGGCCAGCAGGAACCCATAGGCGTTCCTGAAACCACACCATCTCATCCTTTACATGATAACCCCTGGTTAGATCCTCCTGATTCAGCGCGCTCTTAGAAAGCATCATAGCATATTTGTCTGATAACGGCTGAGAAAGGACTACCTTCTTGAACATACTTTATTCCACCGCATTTTACAGAGGAGCTAGCGCTGGCCAGTTGGCAGGGAGAGAGGGAAGTTGAGACACAATCTTACTTGGAGGAATCATCAACTGTGTGTTCTGAACCTCTACCTTTTTTGGATCAGGAGCTAATGCAGGATTGCGGCTCAAAGCAACCTTCAGCCCATTCTCCTTGCCCTTGGTGAACTCATAAGAAAATGAAAATTGGGAAAGGGTCTTATACCAATGGGTCTGCCATAGAGTTAGGACATGAGGAGCGCAGTAGTACAATACAGGTACGGTGATCTTTAAGTACACAGAAAGATTGGGAAGAGCCATGCAAGTGATGACGCCAATAAGTCAGCGCCTCCACCACTGCTAGTAACTCTTTGTTGTAAACAGCGTAATTTAACTCAGGCAAAGATATTTCCTAGAAAAATATCCCACCATATGCTCTATTCCATCTTCACTTACTTGTAACAAGGCAGCCGCTATGGCGAAGTTTGAGGCATCAGTGGACATAATGAACTCTTTTGAAGGATCTACATGGCGAATGATGGATGTGGACAACAGGGTGCACTTTACTGCTTGGAAAGCATCCTCCAAAACGAGGGACCACAGAAGCACTTTGGCACCACTGGACTTATTCAAGGGCGCTGCCACCTCAGAAAGATTGGGCGTGAACTTCTTGAGGAACGTACACGGCCCCAAAAAACTCCTAAATACCTTGACTTAAGTGGGGGTGAGCCACTCACAAATTGCCTTATCCTTGTCTGGAGTTATCATATGTCCTTGGTCAAACACGACGTTGCCCAGAAAAGTGACCTGGGACTTTAAAAATTCACACCTGCTAATCTTCAGCGTAAGGCAGTCTGCCTTTAACCTCTCCACCACTTTCCAAAGGTGTACTGCATGGGACTCCTGATCAGGGGAAAACACCAGCATATTATTTATATAGGCAATCGCACATAACCCCAGCAGGTCCCTCAAAGCTGCATTAATACAGCGTTGAAGGATAGCAGGGGAATTCTTAAGCCCAAAAGGCATGACTCAAAACTGGAAAATCCCTTTTCTGGTATGTTATGCGGTTAACCACTCCTGTCCCTTCTTAATTTGGATCTGATTGAATGCATTTAAGCAATCCAGTTTGGAGAAGGCTTTAGTCTTCTCCACATAGCGCGAAATCTGTAAATTCAAAGGGATGGGATGGAGGTCTGGTAAAGTAACATTGTTTAGGTTCTATAATCTATGTAAGGGTGTAAAGTTCCATCAGCTTTTTCCACAAAGAGAAGTTGGGAGCATACTGGGGAGGTACGCTGAAAAATCGCACCATTGGCTAACTGATTCTTAACCGACACATCTAAGGCTTCCTCCTCCTGGATAGTAGGTGGTAAATGGGGGAAGATATATGCACCAGATCCTTTGTGAGCTTGAATTCACAATCAAACTCTGAGTTTTCTGGTAGTGTGTTAGCTGAAGCCGCATCAAACGAAGATTCCAACCCCACTAAACAGGAAGGTAGGGGAACCTCCACAGAGGGCTTCAGCAACAGGGCAATATTGTGATGGTAAATATTGGGCCAGTGAGGCAAATTTCCCTGAAAGTTGGCTTCAGCCAAAGGAACCACCAACTTTTGACCATTATTCAAAGTGAGGGATAGGGTATTTTCTTTCAAGTTAGTCCTAGAATCAAACTTTCGCCACCACTCTACACCCAAAATAATGGTGTACAAGAGGTTTTTGATAGCTTGGAAGTGGTCAAACAAATAATAGGCAACTTGATATTCCACTAAACCCCGAATTTACAGCGTGGGAATACCTTGGGAAGCCCCTCCTTTAACCATACCACCTGGTACATAACTCAACCCAAGGTACTCAGCTAGGTTTTGGTCCATAAAATTTTCAGAGGCTCCAGTATCCACCAAAATAGTGGTGCTGATTTTCCCTAAAGGGGATGAAAGGGTAGCCGTCAAAGAATATAACCTGAATGATCTTTGTTTAAAGCATAAAACGCCAGCACTACATCACCAAACTCTTCATCTGGCATTAACATGTCTCCCTGGTATGTTTTGAAATAATAAAATGGAGATGAATAATTGACCCCTCTTACTACTGAAGCCACATATCCCTTCATATCTTCTGCAGCGGCATAAACATTTGCATATTGTAAACGTAGTTCCTTTTCAACCTCCTGAGTGCTGCAGACCATAGTAGAGGTCAAGCGAGGGTTCTCAGGGGTGATTTGATACACA
>JAKSZP010006256.1:0-15939 GCA_022478985.1 Massospora cicadina | reverse complement strand
ATCTTCGATCTAATAGGCTGAAAGCCTATATTTCATAATTTGGATGACTCAGCTTATAATACTTTATCCCTGAATACCCATGGTCCTGGGATTTGAACTAGTTTAAATAGGTAATACTAGTATCAAAGAAAGGACCTTTTTTGGCTTTCCCCGCTTAAACATTAAAAAACATAAAAAACTCTAATAAAGCGTTATTTATCACTTTTATTTAAAAGTTAGTTCTCACTTTGATAAAATATTTGTGGCATCCGTTGGTGGATCCCACATTAAGACACATTTCACAGCCATTTTATGTTAATAAATCTTCATTCAAACTTAAGCTTTCGTTTTTGTTGGCTTCATCAAACCTTTTCAGTTTTATATGACATGAAACTTTTATTTGTTACATTAAGCCAAGTTCAAGTGTTTCTCGACCCTTCAGTAAATATGATATCTACATCCTGACATGCCTCCAAGGCTTTTTTTGCGCTCTCCCTCCAGTCCTGTCCTCAGACAAGGATCATGCACCTATAACGCCATTCCTCCTCCAGTGCTACACAACTCACGCCCTTATGTCATGCCTCCCATTAATCTACTACGCCAGTGCCTGCAGAAGCCCAAGATCATGCCTTTGAGTGTCCGCAACGCCAGTGTCCTTGAGACAGCAAAATCTGTGCATGAGGTCCTGTTTGCGGACTCTTTGCATCCATTCCCTAGTACCTGTTGTTCTTCTCTCCCATTTCCTTTGGTTATGCCCCAATGTTTCTCATCTATATGAGGTAGTGATGTCAAAAACCAACTAACTTCAATTGTGGCATTAACGTTTAAAGTGTAACTCAAGATTAGGCACTTACCTTTCTGAAGCTTGAAGGAACTTCCATAAGATAATAATGCTAGACCTTTCAGTTTTAACCTTCTGGTTCATCATAAATGTTTGTTTTTGATCTGACAGTTAAGTCAGAAATAAAAGCTAACCCTTAGTAGAGTTCTCCCCACCATCCATTATATTTTTTATATCACAGTATATAAGCCACTTTGAATTAAGTGAACCACTTCTTGGTTTTCTATATATCTCTGGGCTGCACTTTGCGGCCAGTTTCACTCTAGATAGAATTTATGTCAGTTCAAACTTGGCCTTTTGCTTTTGTCATCTTTTTTATTCGAGGTGGGCTGACCTGGGAATGAAACTGCATTGAAAGGGGAAATCAAATGAATGGGAAAGGAGAATAAATCTGGAAAACTTCCAAGCGCGGCGTATGATAGGCCAGGAACTCCATGGACCGCCTTTGCTATTCGCTATCTCAGTTCAGGGCATTGGTGCACAACGCCAACACAGTCATAATTGTCCCCTACCCAAAGTTCCAGTACCAGAATTGAACTCGGGAGGCAGCAGTAGAGGTCCTACTCTACCACTTGGGTATCCTCCCCTTGCTTTTGTCATCTTTTCTGAGCCTTTTCAGCTTTTGGCTGATGTTGCAAACTTTGGTTTGCTACATTGAGAACTTACCTTTTAAAGCTTGGTGAAATTTCCTTTGGTGCTTAATTTCAGAACTTTTAGTTATACATCAATAAGTTATCATATCAAAAATTCTAATTCTGATGGTGCTGTCAGAAATTCCGCCAACCCTTTAGGAGTGCACTAATTATTTTTGCATCAGTCATTCTAACGCCTAGTTTTAATGCCTCCTTCATAAAATGTTAACTTTTATATTAATTGTCATTGTAGTTTTTTGGCTACTTTGAGCGTAAAGTTTTTTCTCAATAAGACATTTTTATCTTAAGACTCTGACTTTTTTCACTATTGACAATGCCAAGCCCTAAGATTTTTAGTCTTTTGTATCAAACATTGCATATGTTACATTTTTTAAGATCATGTGTATTTAACTCCTTGCCAAGATACCTATTAAATTCTAGAACGCCTCCAAGGCATTCACTTGCGCTTTCCACCTCCAGTTCCACTTGCAGCCAATCCACAACACCCATAACGCCTTACCCTCAGAGGTCCACTGCAACTGCGTCTATTGTGCATTTCATTCGTCTATCATAACAGTGTTCCCTTGGCCCACTGAGTGTGTAAGTTTCAGTAATGTGGTCATGTTGTACCAATTCCCCAAGGCCTGTTGAACCCCTTTCCCATCACCTCACTGCTGCCTGACAATGACTTCATCTTATGAGTCATGATGTCACAAACTGACTAATGTTGATAATGACATTCACGTTTTAATGTGGCTTACCTTGAGCACTTACCTTTTGGAGCTTAATAAAGCTCCTTTTTGGTGTGAATGTTAACTTTTTTAGTTTAGTATTAATAGTTTATCTGGTCAAAAAAATTGTTTTTAAAGTACAGTCATAAAAATTTGCAAACTTTCAAAATTTCACCCACCATATTGCACCAGATTTCCCCCACACCCATTATTTGAGCCTCCTCATAGCTAAGAAAACCCTCATCAATTATCAATGTATCTTTTGGCTCACATCACGCAAGGGGTTTTTACTCAGATTTAACGTAGCGGTCCTAAAATTCAGCTTTTTCACTTTTGACAACGCTGAGACTTCCAATTTCTTGGCCATTGTAGTGAACATTGGGTCTGATAAAACTTTTTAAGCAACAAAGAGGCACCATTACATGATGATTGCTTCAGAGCTTTAGGTACCTGCCTACTTTTCAAACTATTAACCAGTTAAAGGTTTATAAGTATCTAATTGGTAGTCCTTATTAAATTTCTATAGGCACTTTGCAACTTACCGCTGAAGGGTTATATCCAAGCTCAAGTTTAGATACTTTGATAAAATCTAGCGCTGAAAAAATAACTTTCTAAATTTTTTAAACTTGTATCCACTTATAAAAGTGGTGACCTCTTATGTCACATCTAAGCTAAAATCTAACCCTTTTTTCCTTACCCTTTAATAGCAATTTAAACTTAAAACTAATTAGTATGTTGTTTGATATTAAGGACTATTCTAATGCTATATATAGAGGCCCTAGATAACCTGGTATCTATACACTTTATAAACTACAGGCTCAACTTTTAGGTCTTCTATGGTCAAGTCCCCCCACTACTAAACCATAAAGGCTTATGTTATGAAGCATTAAACTGATCTCATGAGTCAAATTTTTTATGATTATTTACTGTTGAATTTACATAAAACCTTATCCAATTTTAATTATAAAATGAAACTTTTTGATATCTTACTTATTACTAAATATTGTTTGGGTATATTTTGCATAATTAATATTGTTTAGTTTTTAATGTTATGAACCAATCCCAATGTTAATGCCAAAAATTAATCAGGCACAATCGCTGACAGTGTTTATAGGTGATTATGATTGTTGGCTGTATGTTTATTAATTAATTCCAAAAATTGAAGGATTAGGCTAGGAACCAACCAATTAAAGTATTTAGGAGTTACTGATGTTTTGTAATTCTTGTCTTAATGGTAGATTGTAGACTGGCCTGGCAATATAGTCTGCCATTAATAATAATTTGTTTTATTGTGTAAGCATGGCCGATAGCTCATAAAAATTTGATTTTCTGGGGCTATCTAAAGGCGTTGGAACATTCTATTTCAGAAGTAAGCCTGGAAGTGTCATAATTTAGTTGGCAATGGATGGCAATCAGGTGGATGGACAATGGAAGAGTTATTAATTGTGGATATGGGTTTCTTAAGAAGAAATTCATTATCAATGAATGCCATTTTTATTTGATATATAACAGATGATTTGATCACCAAACTACTTTATATTAAATGCCTTGTTATTTTAGTAAAAGATAAATTTATTTAAGCTAGTGACTATATCTAAGACTTTCAGTGAACTGTTTATTGGTATTGTTCATTAGAATTAGCTTATTTCAGCTCATCTATTTCTCAAATACCCTGACTGAGGTAGACGACACATAAATGTAATTATACACCTGATTGAGGTCAAAATAGATTATAAAGAAGATTTTCTGGCTAGCTTTTATCAAACACTAGCACCTCTATCTATTCCATAAGTCAACTCTCTGGCTGTAGTAAAATACCTTATTAAACTAAAAATCAGTTAAGATAAGACTGGTCATTCAGCTGTTGCATACAATAGAACTTCTTTTTATACATCATTCGATCTCTTAGTTGTAGGAAGATACCTGATTGAAGTTTAATCAATTATTAAGGAGATTGAATGGCTAGTTTTTGTCATACATAAGTACTTTTATATTTCTCACGATTAATCAAATAAATTTTTACCATTAATACTATATTCCAAATAATTTACTAGATAAATGGTCCTAGTTGAAATATCTAATTAAATACTTCTTTAGGAATGATTGAAGTACTAGTTGCCTTTGTCTATTACTCAATTAACCTGAAGTAAGGTAGATTTCACTTGACTGTAAGAGGATACCTGAGTGGGGCTGAGACCACTTATAAAGAAGACTTCAATTGGCTAGTTGTTTACATACAACTAGCAATCTCCCTCATTTACAACTCAGTCACACAACCTGTGCAGTAAACTTACTAAAAGGTTTAAATCTTCATTATTGCCATTATCAGCTTGCTATCAATTCAACTATAAAGTAGATTTAAATGATTATCTTTTTTATATCATGTCAGGTGATACCATTGGAAATTTTAATAAGAGCTAGGATAGTTCACTTATAGGGCTAATCCAATAAATATTGTTTTATTTAACCGAGGCAAGCTGACCAGGGGACAGACATTACCGAAAGAAAGAAACGACATGAAACCTGAACAGGGTCAACTCCGTCGAAGAAAGTTTTTCCACCTCCGGATCGGGACTCAAATTTTTCTGGTTACATCATGGTGTAAGGTTTTCGTGTTATTAGACCTACTAACTGCCAATAGCTTCCTTTGGCTGGCACCCTGATCGATGTGCGAAGGGCGGGAATCGAACCCGGCAACCTTCAGGTTGGTAGCCGTACGCCCTTACCAACTCGCCTTCCACCCCCCAATAAATATTGTTGATTTTATAAAAATGGATACAAAAGCAGGTCTGTGCATAAGGTGCCTCATGTTATTAAACTCAAATCTAGTTAATTGTTTCAGTATCCCAATGTTTTAAATTACCTTTGGGCAACTGGACAAACTTGTTTATATCAATAAGGATCTTTTGTGTGGATGAATTATTAGAACCTAGGACTATTGGACAACGGCCAAAAGTTTGGAATGTAGCAACTTTGAAAAATACCTGGTATAATACATCTCAAAGATACAATTGTTCAAAAGTGTGGCCTTATGCTTCAATAATAGCAGTTGCAAAACTTTCAGTATTGATTTTGCATAGGTCCTAAATTAAGATAATGTCATGTCATATGACATAATTGTGGGAACGGGTTGCAACACATTGATGAGTTTATCAAGGCCAATAGATAAAATTAGCCTCTCTTCCTGATCTAAGACATATCCTAGACCAACGTTAGATAAAGGACAAGTATTCTTAAATTGTTAAAAGGGTTTTTTATGATGGGGTTGCCAGCGTTTCATCTGGATTTAAGTTTAATAGTTGTTTAATTAATAGAAATTATGTTGATGTTTAATCAGAAAATGAGTATTAAAGCCACACTCTAAATATCACATCACCTGATTTTATAAAATTAGAAACCTTAGTAAATCTTAAGTTTGGGATTACTTAAGTTACAGTACCATTATTAATAGTAAGTTGTTTTTATTAGCCAGATTTAGCTCAGCACGCAGCAAAATGACTATGGCCCAACTCTTCCAATCTTCTTATAGTTACTTCTCTAGGACCAATACCTTGTAGGTTGACTCTATATATGAATTTCTATATCATCTTATCATATAATTCTTTGTCATAATGAAAACCTTCTCAAGAAGGTCTTAAATCATATATAGATCATCTTATTTTCATAAAAATATTCAGATCCCATTTTGCCATTTGTAGAATAAATACCGCTTTGTACTGTAGCTCCAAAAAGTCTAGATTCAAGGTTGCTGTTTTTAATGGACTCCTTGGAGCCCAACCAAGTCCTTACTTTCCTAGTCTACCTGGCCATTTATATAAATTTTAATATATTCTTATTTGGTAAATTGGTGTTGGAACCTTCTGTGATGTCCTTTCCAACTAATGCTAGTGGTTTGTTCTCTGGGTGTTTGAAATGTGTATTACCCATCATCTCTCCAGACACAGGAGAGTTGCAGATACTCCCTTTCAGATATGAGGATCCAAAGTATGTACCTGGATTTCCATTAGATTTCTTGAATGGCTCAATTAAATTAAATAGACCCAAAAATTACTTCACTTTAGTAGATGATCATATCCTCACCCTTGAATCAATCTTAACTACAAACTCTGCACTTTCTGACTATACTTAATCTATTTATTTATCTGTTGTGAGATGATCTGAGGGACATACTACACCAATTAATGAGGAAATGGGGAATAGAAATTAATGGGAAAGAATGCTAAACCCCAGTAACATCCACACACAGCATTATGATAGGCTATGAACTTATGGACTGCTTTGCTATTTGATATCTCAGTTTGGGGCAATAGTGCGCAACATTAATACAGTCATAAGTTGACTCTAACTAAAATTTATCTACCAAGGTCAATCTTGGGAGGCATTAGCCATTAATTTTATACTCTGCCACTGGGGCACCCTCCCCTGACTATACTTAATCTAGTTAGTGTGCTTATACTTTCAAACTTTATGTTTTAACTCTAACTTTTATCATTAATAATGAAAAACTATATGATTTAAGGTAATATACTAGGCAAACAACACTGCATATCTTAGGATCTTATATCAGGGTTTAATTTTTTCTAATTGCCCATACCCGTTCCTATTTCTTTTGGGAAGCCCTAACTGCTTTCAATTGTTAGTACTAGTGAAGTGTAACGGGATAAAGCTCATTATATTGCCCAATGCTGGTACATCTTTGACAAAGCTGACATAAGCAAAGCCCCATATTAGGATGAGACATTTTATTTGAGCTTAAAATGGGCTGCAAAATGTGGTTCAAAAATAGGTAGAATTCTATAGTGGGGTTTTTTTAGGGATTGGGGGAGGTTTAAATACCAGACATTGTTTAAATGGGATTCATGAGGGGAAATGAGCCTAAGAGTCATGGAAATTTGGGTGCATTATTAGATTGACAACCATCAATATAATAAAATAGTCTGTCATAACTGAAAGAGCTGGTATTATGAATCAATAGGAGTTATTTCAATCTCCATCAAGTAGGTTCTCAAGATTAAGTTGCATTAAAGACACAAATCTCATAAACAACAACATTAGTCCGTTTGTTATCACCTCTTGCAAAATGAAGACATTAATGGGCAACAGAGGAGGTGAGGGGATGATGATTGGCTGACATGGTGAGCTCTGGCTCACAGGGCCACTCACAGGCACACAAGCCCTGGTTATTATTGCGCAGTGAAGCTCCAATCCCAGCTAATTGACATAGCAAAGTTTAGGTAACCTTTCAGGTGCAACAGTATATTGCGCAGTGAACAAGTGGGAGGCACAACATAAGGGCGCGTGTTGTGAGGCACTGGAGGGGATGGCAGTATGGGTATATGTGGCTCAACTGAGGACAGGATGGGAGGTGGGAGCACGGCGGACACCTTGATGGCATGCAGACTTTAGATATGGCACTTTGGTGGGGCAGCAACAAACAGATTTAGAATAATCTAATGAAACAAAGCCTATACATCACCCTAATACTGGGATGGGTTTGGTGAAGCTGACAGAAGCAAAACCCTTGGATTAGGAAAAGACGTTTATTTGGAGTAATAAAGTGCTCACAGAAGACACAATAAGGTTATTAGGACGCAAGATGGGGTTTTAGAATTGGGGAAGACTTATATACCAAATGTCAGTGAAATGGGATTCATGAGTGGGAAACAAAATTATAAGTTAATGGTAATTCTAGATGCACTATCAGAATTACAACTATCATCCTGATAAAAAGTCAGATGTAACTGGAAGTGCTGGCACTATGCACCAATAGTAGTTATGCAAATTGGGTTGGGACCATCTAGTACTAAAAAAAGTAGTTATGCAAATCTCTAGCAAGGTAGGTGCTTGAGATCAAATTTGCATTAAAAATGAGAATTTCATTCTTAATGTTAGTCAGATCATGACAGAAAGTCACAGTTTGCTTCACTTGTCAATCTCAGTATCAATGAACCACCCAAGTGACCAAGCAATTATCAGAAAGAAGGCCTAAAGCCCTATAGCTGACAATGAGTAAATCATTTCATTAGGTGCATGCTGACTGCAATGGGCACCACAGTGCTTTTAATTAATATGGTAAGACTATAGATTTTTGGCATAGTATAAATTTTTTATATAAATAAAGGAACTATGAAGGCAAAATAGACCAGTGCTTTCAAAAAAGTGAGAGCACTGGACTGGATAAAGGAAAAGGGCTTTGGGGATTACCTTGCTGTTCTTGGGTGTTTATCTTTTTATTGAGCTACAAGCTCTTTGCATTTTATTCTTGGAAAGAAAGGGTCAGAATTTAAACATGGTTGCAATAATTGGCATTGGTAGAGATGATTGCGCATGTCATTATTGTCTTTCTTATATCAACTTTTCAAAAATATAATTGAGATGCGCTTCACACTTAGAAGCTGACTGTCATGGAGCTTGCTCATAATAACAAGACTAGCCTGGAACTCAGGATGAGAGAACTCAAAGCACCAACCAGATTACCTCTGGTACAGTTATCTAGTGGTAGAATGCAAAGAAACTAGGGCACCTGTAAACACCAGCCAGGGATTCTAAAAATTGGAAATCCTACCCACCAGATATCTAGTGAAATTATTAAACTCACAAATAAAATTTGGATTTCTTAAGGTTTTTTATCTTACTATATTAGCAGAAAGGGAAAAATGGAGTGTCAGCGGTACCTGTTGGGGACTACTGCCCTATATGCTCACTGAATGAGATATGGGGCTAAGCACACTATTGTCAGAAAATTCATGATTAGTCACAGAAGATAGACGTTCTTTACAATTGCTGATACCAACTCAGATCTGATCTGACCAGTCATATTGGTATCAAATTTTCCAGCAAGAATATTCACTCTACCACTATTGAGCTTGGCGCAATATCATCGACTTCTTTGGTGGACAGCAGGTTGTACCCATGGTCAAGCCAAGTATGGCAAGTTACATTATGTATGGAAGGGGTTTATTGCACCCATACCTGTCAGGTACAGGTTCATTCATAACGACAATGGTGGGTGTTAAAATTGGCGCTTTGCGCATCATTTTTCAACAACAGGTTTTGTAATCTCAAATAAAAAGATACTTTATGAGGACACCAACCTTAGAAAAAATTGAACTGAACAAGTTCTTTCAAAAGATTTTTTATTATAATTTAAACAAAAGCAAAATATAGTATTAAATACCTACAAAGGCTCAACTGCTCACTGGGATATTATTATCAGCTAGTTTCCTTCTAGCAATTTAGGGAAAAGATCTTTTCCCCTTTGGAATTCAGTCTAGATATGCCCTTCTACTAGAATTCTTATTGGTGCATTTCATGTATACTAAGCAGCACCCCAAAGTGGTAGACTAATGACTATTAAAAAATTAGACTAGTTAATCAAATTATAGGGCTTGGCG
Organism: Massospora cicadina; assembly: GCA_022478985.1. NCBI lineage: Eukaryota > Fungi > Entomophthoromycota > Entomophthoromycetes > Entomophthorales > Entomophthoraceae > Massospora > Massospora cicadina. Next base: position 6,362 of record JAKSZP010006256.1, on the reverse strand, counting down.
GATTTCCTTTGTAGTCACCATCAACAAAATACAAGGGAGGTTTCAGTGAAGTGCCATAATAAAAATAGGCTTCCTCATACCAAGTATTTTACGCTGAAATAAGGGAAAAATATAGGATAAAGATATTGGTAATGGAAGAGTATCTAATCCGCCAAGGCAAGAGCCAAAGAAAGTACTAGATTAGGGGGATAGAAGTTTCACCAGGGGTTATATGTTCAATCCACCAATTTATAAAAATCTTTGGCGTTGGGACTAAGAGCACAAAAAGTAATTTAATACAACCTTAGCAATTTTTTAAGTTGAAGGTCATGCATTCAAGACTTCTTACACCATTTAAACTCATATAAGTTATTAATGAAATATTTGTATAAACTAAATATTGCATTAAATGACAGTTTTTCATACCAATTGCAACATTTCCCCCACTTGACCAAACATCAGGTAAAAAAGATGAGTAGGGGTCCAATCAGTTATTGGGAACTTGGGGCTGGAGGTCCAGAGTGCGGGTAGTGTTTTAAAAACTTGTCATGCACTTGATTGATAAGATGACCCTTAGTAGAATCCTTCAAAGTTTAGGCATCAGTAGACGTCTTCTCTATGATCTCAAAAGGTCCTTTCCACATATTCTCTAGCTTGCTGGTTCATACAAACCCATGTATGTCATAGTACCAAAAAACTCTACTTCAAAAATAGGTAAGGTCCAGCAGTCTTAATTATCCTGGGATCTAGCATTGACCTTCCACGCCAGAGCATCTGAGTAAGCAGGACTTTGTAACTGAATCAATTTTTTCACAAGCTTCTCAAAGTATATTTTAGGATTCATATTCTCCTCCAAAATACATGAATATAAAAGTGGAGGAAATGCAGGGTGATTCACATGTAATAAAGCAAATGGCGAGTGTCCCATGGCTGAGTGGTAGCAATATTATAAGAGAATACAGCTGAAGGCAAAAAGAGGTCCCAGTTGGACGCCTTGCCTGCAACCAACTATTGTAAGATACCAACCAGCATACTATTCACCCATTTGATGGTGCTGTTGGTCTCTGGATGATAGGGACTTTATTATAATCCGTGAATGCTCATTAAATAGTTGAGCTTATTAATCATCTGAGACGTGAAATTTGTCTCATTATCCATTAGAAAAAAAGGACAAATGTGCCAATAAATAACATCTTTGAGAATGAACTTTATGGTAATGGTAACCATAAGCCCCTAACTGCCTTGGCCTCCACCCATTTGGTTAAATGATCAACGGCCATGATAATATATTTGAACTGACCAGAAGTATTGGTCAATGGTCCCAAAACATCCATAGAAACCGTGTGCTAGGCAAAATTGGGTTTAAACAATTAGATAGAATTGGCTTTCTGATAGGAAGCTTCCACCTGACATTCAATGAAAACAGCTAGGCGTCTCATGATTATCATATGACCTGTAATCGCAATAGTAATGGGATCATAGATGTTCAAACGTTTTCTTAAATCTACCATGGCCTGTCGCCTTATGAGCGGTAATAAAAAGTTCTGTTTGTTCAGTCAGTTTATAGAACAAAAATTGCTGAGCACGATAGCCATATACAATTTCCATCATCTAACAACATATTCTTTCTTATTCTATCCAACATTCAGAGGATCTCTTTGGGCTCATTACCATATTGCTGATAAACTATTTTGTTAAGCATTTCATCATCTTTATCAGCCAGCAAGGATACAGTAGGCAGCCTAGAGAGTCTTTCCAAGTTTTGATGCTTTATGCCAGGTTGGTGTTGAATTTCAAAGTCATATGCTTGTAATTTCTAGGTCCAGTGGGACAACCATTCCTCAGGCTCTTTTAAGTTCTTTATCCAGCTTAAAGAAGCATGATCTGTTGGTATGGTGAAATGCAAACTGTGGATATACACTCAAAATTTCTTATAAGCATAAATGACAGCTAAGCACTCTATTTCATTAATAGTATAATTCCGTTCATGAATATTATAGTTTGGCTGCAGTGAGTAACGGTGTGTTTTTCCCCCTCATTATCTAGCTGATATAACACCGCCCCTATGGAGATAAGGGAGGCATCCGTTTGTATAATAAATGGCTTATCAAAATTTGGATACATAGACATCAGCGCTTGGGCTAAACAAAGGCGCAATTGATCAAAAGAGAGTTGAAAGGCTTCCAGCAATTCAGATGGGAACTCCGGTCTGAGGAGGAAAAACTTGGTTCATCTGTTTTGCTAAGAGTCCATAATAAAACTGGCAATAATAGCTGATTATCCCAAAAATACCTGAATATCATGCTTGCTATTTAGCGTGACAATTTTTTGATAGCCTCAACCTTAGCAGGATGGGGCCTTAATCCTTATTTGTCAATGACAAAACCAGATACTCAAGTTATTTGCAGAATAAATTGCACTTCCAAGGCTTGATTTTCAAATTGTCTCAGTTTAACTGGCGGAAAACTTCTTCTAAATGCCACAGATGGTCTGTAAACGTTCTGGAAAACATGTTTATATCATCAATCTAAACCAACACACATGAGACTTTTAAATCCCCACTACGCTATCCATAGCACGTTGGAATGTTGCAGGAGCGTTTCACTGCCCTCTGAGGTATCTGTCTGGGTTGGTATAGACCCTGAGCAGTGACCATAATGCACTTCTCCTGTTCCTCCTTCAGCAGATCGATATACTAGTATCCAGAAATTAATTCCATATCAGAAAAGTATTATGTGCCACCCAAGTGATCCAATACATCGTCAACATGGGGTAATGGGTAGGAATCCTATTTGATAATATTGTTAAGCTTTTGGTAATCTAATATCACTCATTTGACACATCTTTCTCTTTAATAACCAAAACTGTGGCAGCTCAGGGACTTTTAGAAGGTACTAACATTTCCTGATACTCTAGTTGATCGATTTCAGCATTAACGACCTCATCCACTGCTTTAGAATGATAAATAAGATGCAGACAAATTGGCGGTTTTAATAGTTTAATTTGGTGCAACAAATCATGTGCACACTCTAAATTGTAGTGACCTTTCACAAAAAACATATTGTACTTGTTGAATAAAGCCAACGCTTGATCCTTCTCATCCTCCATCAACCCTGAAAAGCATTCTTAAGAAATCAACAAGCATACATCTTGACGCTCATTGTCCTCCAGCAAAGCTCTTCTAGATCGCCAAACTTGTAGATACAAAAATCCTCTTACCCAGGTAAATATGGAAGAAAGGAACTACCTGGTGTCACTTGACTTTTACAGGATATGGTTACAGGTTAGCTAAAAGCACCTGAATTTTGCCATGTTCTGGTAGAATAAATTAGACACTGCAACTTGTTCTAACTCTTCGCAAATTAATGGGGCGACTATCTCACCATCTAACTCCTGGGAAAGGGCTAAGGTAATTTCAATTCCCTTGATAACTAGATGACCTATGGAGCGATTAAAGTACATGTTGTGCTTATAGGTATGCCTTTTGATTCTACAAGCTGCGCTGATAACTTCCAGGTATGGCCACGTATCTGCTGATACTCAAGTGGTACTATACTGTCCTTAGATACAATGTTTACAAACTCCTGCTTTGGGGCCATCAAGGCTGCGTCCTTTCAGTCACAAAAAAGCAGTAGGGTTTGCCCCAGTAGATCCAAGGCATTCTCCTCAATTTCATCTTTGACTCCATATTTCCTTAAAAACAAAGTCCCAATTTATAAATCATGACCTTGATTAGGGAAATAATAGCAGGAGCGGAGATTACTAAAGTTCCAAAATGCAGTGCTAACGCTCTGTACGCTTCTTCTGAATCATAGGATGGGGGACAGCGGTACCATATGCTTATTTTGATCTGTCCAGAGCAAGTCCCAATATCTTCACTAGTTAAGGAGACACAATATTAATTGGTGCCCACGCTGTCTACAATAGCTTGTACCTTGAGATAATTTACAGTTATATTAATGTAGGTACTTGAGAGAATAAATATCAGAAGGGTTTATTGTGAGAACATCCACTTTGTCCGCTTTAACTAAAAATTATGTAACTCTTCACACAACTATGGGCTGGACTCCTTTAACGCCTTGATGGATACCGCCACTTGGATCCCAGTCAACTTGAGGGTCTCATTAAGAGAGATTGGACCCTCAAGTGATTACAACTGGTGAATATAAGTTTTTGACTCTACATAATCTGCTGACTCAAGGACACGTTTTTTCTTGTGAGTGGGTGGTTAGCTCTGTACCATTATTTGTTGACCCTGAGACTGATTAAGGCAGCTTGGCATAATTACTCATAAGTCACATGGGAGAGTGTTTTGCAATTTATTCTACCCTGTGATTTTTTATAAGATGTGGAAGTGGAAAATTCTGATTCTACTCCACTGCACAGAATGAACCTTGGGCTTCGCACTTAGCTTAGGGCAACAATTGGAATAATTGCTTAAACTTTCTGCATTATTTAAAAAATAATCTGACTAAGGTCATATTTTTTATGACTAAGACCATAAGGCATGGTTGGGGTAACTTCTTTTTCTCAGAGAACTGGTACTAGGCTGCAGTTTGTGGAGCTGCCAATAGCACTTGGTTGGTGCCTAAATGTGATGGCACACTGCCAAAAAAAAAATTTACCACATGGGTTATGTTATTTTATTTATTCAAAAATGGAAATCAACACTCAATACAAATTGTGGTAAAACTCACAGGCATGGAGTAGAGCAATTTGTGCATCAAAGTCATTAATCACATTATCCCCTTCTAAAGATTGGGGTTCTAAATAGAACCGTTCTGAAAAAGTAGTTCACTGTTTCATCTTTTCTAAAATAAATGTTCAGGAATTCAGCTTGTGGATGCTCTTTTGCTCTAGCATACTAAATTCCTTAATAAAAGGTCCCTGGCGTTGTGGTAGGTAATGCCAATCTTTAACTTAGGCATCGCTAACCCCAGCTCTCTGTGTCCAGAAAAACATGACTGTCACCAACTTAGTATTCTCAGATGTTCTGGCCATGCTAATATCAATGAGACTAATAAAATTATGTATATTGGCATTTTTATCAAATTTTCTCAAGTTAATACAATTTCAAATGAACAGGGGGTTCATGCTGATAGGACTGAAGGCCCCGGTTTGCCCCTGATTGACTTCATGTGTGGCAAAGCCAAGATGTAGGTGTGAACCAGCCCCTTTAACCCGGGGGCTCAAAGAAGCACCTACACGATTAGGCGCAGAGGCACCAATGGGAAATGCATGCAGGGGGGAAATAGAGGTTCCAATTTTTCTGAGTTAGATGGCTCAGGGAGAGGATCTGCTGGCATCTCTAGCTGATCCAAGGCTCCAACTCCTAAAGGGAGGTGGGAAAACCATTAAAGGGAATTCTGGTTTTCCCCCTTCCTCATCGCCCTCATAAAAGCATCCAACAAAAAAATGGATTTATCATTGTTTATAATCCCAGCCTGGATGGCAATTGACTATTGAAATAGTTCCACATGGTAGCGACACAGTAGCATTCTACCTGTAAAAAAAATTCCTTTTTTTTAATTTTTTAATGTGGTGGCTAGAATTTTCGCTTTCATTTTGATATTCTTGTTCACTTGGGACCATCCTTCTGGTCTTGGGCTTTTTTCTTAATATTTTAACCCAAAAGTTGATACAAATCTGATCAGAGTGAACAGCTCCAGTCATATTAGCATCCAAGTTCTTAAGGGGACTTTCATGGATTTGAAAATTTTGAAGCTCCTTGATTTGTCAGTTGTGACTAAGATCTTCTGACAGTTGGCCAATGTGAACGTCTAAAGCTACTTGTACTTGGTGAAAATCAAAGGGCTGGGTTTTTTGGGGGTGCTGAGATGATTTTTCAATTCTACCAATTTTACTTTCCGCTGGGAAAAACACCTTTTCCAGAACCAATTGGATCCATACTGCTAAAATTGAACTACAAGGATTAGAATTAACCCCTTGTGAGTACCACAAAGTTAAAATTGGCACTAGGCTTGTATTTTGAAGGCATAGGTTTGAAGCAAAAAAAAGTTGTAGTATGAGGACAGCAAACCTTTGTAAACTTGCAAAAAGAACAAGTTTTGCAAAAGGTATCTTTATTATAATTTAAACAAAGGCACAATGTAGTATTGAGTACTCACAAAGGCTCAACTGCTCACCAGGATATCATTATCAGCTAGGTCCTTTCTCAATGTAGGAAAAAAATCCCTTCACCTTGGAAAATTATCTATATATGTCCTTCATGCATTATTATTGATTCATTTTATGTATACAACCAGACCCAAAGTGGTAGACTAGTGACTAATAATCCAAATTATACTAAGTGATTTAATTCCTAGGGCTTGGCAGATTTCCATTGTAGTCATATCAATCAATTGCATTAGTGGTTCTGATGA
>JAKSZP010006255.1:0-15994 GCA_022478985.1 Massospora cicadina | reverse complement strand
ACTCATATTTAGATTTTCTGAATCTGAGTCGGATCACTTTAAAACCATTTTTGGTGTGGTCGTTTTGGATGCTGGGTTGTGCCTCGCCTGAGCTGTAGATTAGGCTTGTGTGAGCCTAATCAATATCTCAGGCGAGGTCCCTGAAGCGCTACCTTTATAAGGTGCACCAGCCCATTCCAAGGTTTACTTCAGATTTCTATGAGGGCCTTAGCATTTCCCTTTCTGGGGAGCATTGTTGGTTGCTCCCCAGATGAGCTCTAATTGGTGGGCATCTTTGGTTTTTATGATACTGAATAAAAAAGGATGTTTTTAGGTTCGCATACCTCGCATACCTGTTGTCTTTTTTGGGTGTTTCATTTTGAGAAAGCTTTTGTGTGGTTGGGTCGGACCAACCTTGGGGATGTGTGTAGCCAATAGTGGATGAAATTTTTGGTCCTGTTGGTGCCCCAAACCTCTTTCCTATTTTGTTAGGCCACTTTGGTTGCTTGTCAGTGCGCCCAAGAAACTTTAACTAACGGTGGTCAGAACTGGAGTTTTTCCATCCATGACATTATTCTGAAGCCAATGTGCACTGCATGCTGCCAATCCCCAGTTTTGCTGACCTCAGTGGTCACGTGGTCCCAGTTGTCAAGGAACCAGCACCAGCTGGAGCCAGTGACTTATGGCCAACCCTGTACCTGAAGTGATCATCAGTTTGATTTCCTAGTAAGGCCTCCCACTCACCAGGGATTTGGTGGCATCGAGGGGACCTGTCCCAGAAGGGCTCCCTCACTCAGCGGATGGTCTGCTTGGAAAGGGTTGAATGTCCAGCCACGCTGTACCACACGCCCCTATTTCGTTTTCTTTGGAAAAAGTGTCTTCCCAGTCAGGATGGGAAGACCATCGCCAATGGGAGCCTGGGAGGGGGTGCAACACAGCCATTTGCTGGATGTGTAACCGCGTTCTGGGTGGGCTGACTATGGTATCCCAGTGGCGATTTGATCTCACAATTTGTGTTTCTTCAAGGGGTCCAGAGATTATCCAGGCCATTTTTCCAGGGCTTGAAAAACTCAACCCCAGGAAGCCCTCATAAATGGCGTCATCCCGCTGTGGGGCCCCTCTTCAGGGAGGGGTTTTCCTCTGAGGGGGGTGATGTAATGGATGAGTTTGTATCATTCTAACTCAGATTTGGATTTTTTGAATCTGAGTCAGATCGCTTTAAAAATATTTTTGGTGTGGTAGCTTTGGACACTGGGTTGTGCCTAGTCTAAGCTGTAGATTAGGCTTGTGCAACCCTAATCAATAGCTCAGGTAAGGTCCCCAAGGCACTGCCTTTATAAGGCAAACCAGCCATTATGAAATTTACTTAGGAATTCTATGAGGATCCTAGCATTTCCCTTCCTGGGGAGCATTGTCAGTTGCTCCTTAGAAGAGCTCTGATTGGCGGGCACCTTTGGTTCTTATGATTTTGAATAAAAACAAAGGATGTTTTGGGGTTTGAATACCTCGCATACCTGTAATATTTTTCAGGTTTTTCATTTCAAGGAAGCTTTGCATGATTGGGTTGGACCAACCTCAAGGCTGTGAATAGCCAATAGTGGGTGAGATGTTTGGCACTGTCGGTGGCCCAAACCTCTTTCTACTTGGTTAGGCTGCTTTGGTTGCTTGTCAGTGCACTAAAGAAACTTTAACTAATGCGCATTCAGAGCTTGAGTTCTTCCATCCATGACAGTTCAGATCAGTGGTTTGTTAACTTTTGGCGGTATTAATTTAATCCGCTAGGCTGGTTGCACAGGATTAGTACCACTGAGCAACGGATGGATGATATGAAGATTGCTGAACATTTGGTAATAGACAATAAAGTAATAAATTAGGAGCTATTGCCCCAACGGATACCAGTAATTTATAAAAAATAATGAACTTCTTCTGCTAACCCTTTTCCTTCACTCTTCTCTTCCCAAAGAACTCTTCCTTCAATTTTCTTGTTCCGCTTTTAGTCTCAATTTTCTTGGTTAATTTTGACCTATCATCTTGGTAACTCTCTATTCACTACAATTTTAGGTGTTTCGTCCTATCATTGAGGCTTCAGCGAAATTCACTTATTTGCAAAACTATTATCACTATTTAGTTCCTTCCAGTCAACCTAATCTACCACCCAAATCTCAAGGCTTACCTTGACTAATAAAATACAACCCTCTGAATATATGGTTTATTGTCCAGTCATACCAATTTCTTTACATTACCCACTTGACTTGAAAATAAGCCTCCTATTGCTTATACGCCTGAAGGAACTTTGCGCGTACTTGGTTGATAATCTGACCACCCATTGGTTCCTTAATGGTATAGGCATCAATACCAGTTTTTTTGATTATCTTAAACGGTTTGGTACATATGTTAGCAAGCTTGTTCTTTCTTCCAAATTCATTTTGTCATACAACAAGACATACTCTTTTACAGTGAAGTGTGGGAGTCCGCTAATTCTAATTTGGTCAGCCGCCTGATTGCAAATTTTTACCTAAACTACTAATAAGCTTAAGTTTCAAGTTTTATTAGCATGTTCAGAAAGTTGGTCAGATAACGCTGCAGTTCTACTCCGCCAGTGTCCTCCAATGGGAGTAAAGCAATGCGGGAAAAGTCAGATGTCTACCATAAAGTAATTGGAAAGGACCCTTCCCTGTTGATGAGTGGTAGCAGATATTATATTCAAAGATGACGGTAAATAAGAGGGTACATCACTCAGAGGGGCAATCCTTTACAAGCTTGCAGAGAGTGTTCACCAATGTTCTGTTAACCTGTTCAACCATCCAATTAGATTTAGGGTAATATGGGGTAGTTAAGACCCCGCGGATTGACATTAGTTTGTTCAACTTGGGCAGGACACATGACGTGAAACTTGCTCCGTCGTCCATGATAATAGATTGCAGACAGCCATGTCGCTGTATGACACACTCCACAATGAAATTGGCGTAGTAACAGCCCCTAAATTGAAGATAGCTCTTGCTTCTAGCCATCTTACTAAGTGATAAATTGCTTTTATTATATACTTAGAGTGGTTTGCGTTAGTCAGCAAAGGCCCCACCTTGTCAAGGAAACCATGCGCCATGCAAAACGAGGCTTAACCAGATGGTAGATAGTTTTCTTGTAGAAAGGTTTCTCCACTTGACACTATGACAACAAGCAACCGTCTCAAGCATGTTGTAATGCATTCTCTCCCAATATTAGTGGGGTTGCAAAAACTCCAATTTTTTCCACAACCCTCCATGACCTACCGCCTTATGGGCATCCACAATAATTGCTGACCTAGCGGAAGGTTTAAAGAATTTCAGCGTCAATTCTCCAATCTTCTTATATAGTTCCTCATTGCGCAAGAAGGTATCAAGTCTAATCCCATCTAGCGCCTTGATAAAGTGTGTCAGTTCATCTTTATATTTGCCCAAAATCATCTTCTCATACAAAATGTCTGCCAAATCTGCTATAATGGCAACCATTGGTAAATGTGAGACAGTCCAAAATCTGATGTTTTTCCCCTGACAAGTGTACTATCTCAAAGTCATATGATTGGAGCCTCAAGGACCATCACGCGAGCTGTCCTTCAGGTTCTCAAAGATTCTGCATTCAACGCAAGGATGCGTGATCCATTACTAATTTGAATTTCACCACATGAAGGTATACCTAGAACTGTTTATATACATATATCAGCGATAAGCACTTTCACTAAGTTATGTTGTAATTACGTTCATGACAATTTAAGTTTTGTCTACAAAACGTGAAAGTGTAATCCACATCGTCATCATTTATCTGGGATGTTACTACCATTATAGCGGAAAATGAAGCATCCGTTTGCATAACAAATTCCTTTTTGATATTAGGGTATAAAAAACTGGCTATAGCCAACACAGTCTGAAAGACATTGAAAGAGTTTTGACATCGTCCAGTCCAGTCCAAGGTGGCGTTTTTCTTCTATAATTTATAGAGCGGGGCCCCAATAAAGCTGAAGTTAGGAATGAACTGCCAGTAGTAACTGACTATCCCCAAAACCCCTGGATATCCCGCTTATTACCTGGCTGAGTTATCTTATGTATACTTTTTAGCTTCGCCAGCTGAGGGTTAAGCCCTTTTGAGTCTACCACGAACCCAAGGTATTCAAATTGTTTTTTTTTGAAAAAATGGCATTTTCAAGGCTTGATTTTGATGTTAGCGTCAGTAAGTCGGTAGAACACTTTTTCTAAGTGGTTGAGATGCTTGTGAACATCCGTGATAGCACATTGATATCATCAAGGTAGACTAGAACGCAGAACAGCTTCAAGTCACCCAAGATCGTGTCCATAGCCCTCTGGAACGTAGCTGGGGTATTGCACAACCCTTGGGGCATACGCGTAGGCTGGAACAACCCTTTAGAGGTGACTATGGCGCATTTCTCTCATTCTGCTGCTGTAACTCGATCTGCCAGTACCCCAATATCAAGTCCATGTCAGAAAAATGGTTAGCACCTCCCAGCTAATCTAAAGCATCACCAATCGAAGGAGAAAATATGAATCCTTCTTTGTGATGCTATTAAGCTTCTGGTAGTCTATGACCACCCAGCTTGTGCCATCTTTTTTAAAAATTAGCACTGGGGATGCACATGGACTCTTGGATGGCTCTAACATCCCATGTTCAATCAATTTGTCTACCATTTTGGAGACAAATTCCTCCACAGCAATCAAGTGCTGTATAAGCCATTATTGAATGGGGGTGATCACCATGTCTGCCTAATGCACGAATCCATGCGCACATCCTAAATCATGGTCAGTGGATGCAAAAATTTCTTAGTTTTTCAAACAGGGCTATATCCTATCCTTCTGTTCCTCCAACAGCCTAGTCAAAGTCTCATGTGGAACCACTGTCATTATGCCAAATGAGGTTTTTACAGGTAGGCTGAGGTCCTCCCAAGACCCAAAATTGTGAATAAGGTGAATCTTATCAATATAAGTCAAGTGTAAATAAGCCACCACTTGGTGCCTTTAGACCGTCATTAACTCCTTCTGAAGGTTTTCTATCAATACTTTCAATTCCCCATGCCCTGGTAGCAGTAATCCAGGAGCCACATGGGTTCAAGCCACGATTGATTGTAGGGTCCCATAATTTCCTCATATAGCTCTTCTGGGATATCAATTTCAAGCTCCATCCTTAGTATGACCTGATGTTACAGAGGTATACTTATGGCATTTGAAGCCCATATCAGAATACTGTTTTACTTGCAAATCTGGTTAGGAAGAGTTCTGGTCCTCTGCTTCATCCACCAATATTGAACAGGAATTACCCCATCACTATATTCAAGATTAACTTGAATGGAGCGAATTAGGCCCTTTGGGACTTCGCTGGAGGTAAATTTGATGGGGATCTGTTGTCCTAGGATATTAATTGTTTCTTCCGCCATATTGACTACTGACCCAAATTGCTGTATATGTGCAACCTGAATCAACATGTCATAATTATTATTAAGCAAAACCACCGCTGGGGCGGAAGCACTTATTGAACTGAACAGTAGAGGTAACATGCTGCAAGTGCCTTATGACACAGTGCTCTGCGCTCGCGTGGTCCCATACGCTACTCAATGTTCCACATCAGGCTTCGGCGGAAGCTTAGCCATGAGCTTGGTGGATACTATAATGACTGGAGCACCAGTATCTATAATAGCTTGGATTTTTTTATTCTGAACAAATGTATTACAGTAGTACACTCCAAATAAGAAGAACAGCTGGTGTTTATTACATGAACATCCAAAGGCTTTTTGTTACCAATAAAAGTGATAATACCGTTGCTGACATGAGGATACTCCTGGGTAATCTTTTCTACTGGAATCGCAACGTTCACCCCCACTAGGGCGGCAATGTCTGTTGAGGGTCTGACTTCACATGTGCCATTTTAACCAAGGTTTTCTAGGCGTACATCTTTTGCATATCTTGGCGGATCTCTGAGTCTGCATTGTTATGGTCGCTCTCTTGGTTTGAGGCTTTTGATATTGTGGGGAATTTATTGATAAAGTATGTTGACAGAGTGAGTACTAAACTGACAAAAAGCGACTTTTGAGAATCATCAGGGACAAAATAAATTTTGATCAGCGGAGGTAGAGCGCCCTGTCTCTATTACGCTTGAACTTTTCCCTGGTCAATCAGGGTAGGCGGTGCTGCATGAACAGGTAGTTTTCCAGGGCAGTTAGCTGCATAGTGGCTTCTTTGGATGCACGAGAAACAAGCGTTTGTAAATGTCTCCTATCTCTGTATCACACCTGAAGGTCCAGGTCAGAAGTTAAATGAGGAATTGTAATTTGGCTGAGGATGAGCCAGTTGAGCATAAAGTGGACGGAAAGGACCTTCCAAAGTATTAAAAGGATGAGTATTGCCCAACAGATTATAACTGAGTCGTTGTGGTCCATCTTATGATGAGATTTTGGTGGCGGTCACAAGGACTTTCCATTCCACGTTGAGAGCACTAAAAGTGACAGAGAGACAGCGTAAATAACTAACATTTTTTAATAGCTCCACATCTTCTTGAAGAATGTGGGACACAGAGTTATACAGCACTCAATCTGGCTTAACATCTGCCATCGTCACTATGCCCACATAATTGTGGTTAAGATATTTGCTCCCATTAACACGTGTGTACCAGCCATGAACCACTCCGTGAAAGCCACCAGGGACTCGTTCTTTTGAAATTTTATTGTCATAAATTTGGCCTTACACTGCACCAACTTTGCCACACCCCAAACAGACAGAGTACGGTCTCCTTCACCTCTTATTATGTTATGGTACTCTTTTAAGGTAACATGTGACCTGGTTGACGCTCTTGACATTCAAAGTGGATAACAAGAGTTTAGCCTTATGCCAGTATGATGCTCCTTCCATGGCAAATTTAAACCATTTAAGATATCCGTGCATGTTCCCATCTTGACTGAAAGGCAGCAGCTTCTCAATATGTACAAACTTGCCTGGCTCCATGCTTCAGGCTCTGGGAGAAAACAAGTTAGGTTCAGATCGGCCAAGGAGAACATCCCCTTATGGAAAAGAATAGGGTTTCAGGGCCAGTTATAAATCCGCCATATTTGAAGGGAAGATGTTGATTGGTGGGAGGGACTTCTACAACAACCATGGGGTACTTGCTGGCTAAACCATAGTATCTATTAACTTTTTGGCAGATATGGCCTATTTCCACTGAACAAATTGCACAGGGTTTAGCCCACTGAGTAATGGCTAAACAATATGGAGATTGTTGACCTCAATTCAATGTTATAATTTTAATATAAAAATATGAGGCAATTGCCCCAATGTCGCTAGTATTTATTTTAATACAATCTAATCGCAGACCCTCTCTTTGTACGTTCCCTACTTCTTCCTATTCACTTCTTCTTTTCTTCCACTCAAAAGCCTCCTCCCTTCTCTCTATCACTTAACCTTTAACCCTCTGTAGCCTCAACGGATTTGACACATTTTGCTTAGTTATTCTCGATTTGCTATCAATGTAGAATTTGTTCAACCTTCAAGGCTTCAACAGAATTTCCTCAATTACTAGATCCTAATTGATTCGATTGATTCCCCTTTCATTGCTCTAACCTGGTACTCGCCCTCAGAGCTCTCTTTGCATCCAATTAACAATTCACCAGAGCACCAGATTATCGCCCAGTCATATTGAAGTCTTGACATTACCCCCCTCCTTGACTGGACAATAAGCGCCTATTGTTTGTAGGCCTGCAGGAACTTTGAGTGTAATCAGTTGATTATCCAGCCACTCGCGGGTGCCTTAATGGTGTATGCATCAGCCCTGGTCTTTTGATGATCTCAAAGGTCCACTCCATAGCTGGCGAGCTTGTTCCTTCTTCCAAACCCATGTTGGTCATGAAACAGGACCAATTCTCCTACTCCAAACTGCAGAAGACCACTGCATCTACATTGATTTGCCACATAATCCTGAATCCTCTTGGTAAGACTTGTGGAATATGCCTCGTTTGGAGTTTAATCAACGCATTTGTTAAGGTAGAAAAATAGCGGTGAGGTTCAACTCTGCCATTATTTTCAACACAGGAGTAAATCAATGCAGGAAGCGCTGAATGTCGTCTATAGAGCAGTTGAAATTGACTCTTACTGGTTGCTGAGTGATAGCTGATATTGTACGTGAAAACAGCGGTGGATAAAAGGGTGCTCCAGTCTGACGGCCGCTCATTTACAAGCTTGCGTAGAATATTTACCAAGGTTCCATTGACCCGTTCCACCATACTGTTAGATTCTGGGTGGTAGGGGGTAGTTAAAACCCTGCGGATTGCCATGAGCTCATTCAACTTGGCCAATATATACAATGTGAAATTGGTTCCGTTGTCCATTAAGATAAATTGCGGACAACCATGGCGGTGTATAACACAATCAAGATGAACTTGGCGGTAGTGACACCCCCAAATCCTTGATAGCCCTTGCTTCCACCCATCTTGTCAAATGGTCGATGGCAACAATTATATATTTGGAGCAGTTTGCGTCAGTCAACAGAGGCCCCACCACATCTACGGAACTGTATGCCATGCAAACTGAGGCTTAGCTAACTGGTAGGTGGTTTTTCGGTGGAATGGTTTCTCCACTTGGCACTGATGGCAACAACCAACTGTCTCAAGCACATCGTAGTGCATACTCTCCCAAGAGTAGCAGGGTCACAAGAACTCCAGCATCTTTTTCAACCCCCCATGACCTACTGCTCTATGGGCATCCATAATAATCGCAGGCCTGGCAGAGGGCTTTAGGAACTCAGCGTCAATTCCCCATCCGCCTATATAGCTCTCCATTGCGCAAGAAGGTATCCTGCCTAAGCCCATCCAACACTTTGATCATGGGTGGCGGCTCATCATGATATTTGCCCGCAATCATCTTTTCATACAAGATGTCCGCCACATCTGCTGTAATGGCGACTGTGGACAATCAGGAAAGACAATCCGCATTATGATGCTTTGCACCTGGCCGATGCA
Organism: Massospora cicadina; assembly: GCA_022478985.1. Classification (NCBI taxonomy): domain Eukaryota; kingdom Fungi; phylum Entomophthoromycota; class Entomophthoromycetes; order Entomophthorales; family Entomophthoraceae; genus Massospora; species Massospora cicadina. The sequence continues at coordinate 7,029 of JAKSZP010006255.1, read as the reverse complement.
TAATCTCAAAATCATATGCTTGGAGCTTCAAAGCCCATTGTGCGAGCTGCCCTTCAGGTTCCCACAGATTCTGTAGCCAGCGCAAGGAGGCATGATCCATTATCACTTTGAATTTTACCCCATGGAGGTAGACCCTGAATTGTTTATATGCATAGATTACCGCTAAACACTCACACTCAGTCATGGCGTAATTCTGTTCAGGGCCAGTTAAACTGCGGCTGCAATAGGCAATGGGGTGCTCCACACTGTCATCATCTTTTTGGGACAACACAGCCCCTACAGTGGAAAGCGAGGCATCTGTTTGAACAATAAGCTCTTTTTCAAAATTGGGTATTTCAAAACAGGCGCTCTAGTCAACGCGGTTTGTATTACATCAAAAGCAGTTTGACATTGATCCGTCCAGGTGAAGACAGCATTCTTCTTAAGTAGCTTAAAGAGTAGAGCCCCAATACAGACGAAGTTGGGAATGAACCTCTGGTAGTAACCGACCATCCCCAAAAACACCTGGACATCCCTCTTATCGCTTGACTGAGTCATCTGGCGGATGGCTTCCACCTTAGCTGTTTGAGGACTAAGCCCATTGGAATCTGCCACGAAGCCAAGGTATTCTAATTGTTCCTTAAAAAAGTGGCACTTTTGGGGCTTAATTTTGATGTTAGAATCAGCAAAGCGGCGGAATACTTGCTCTAAGTGTCCAAGATGCTCCGTGAACATCCATGAAAACAAGTTGATATCGTCAATGTAGAAAAGAATGCATGACAGCTTTAATTCACCAAAATTAGTGTCCATAGTCCACTGGAACGTAGCGGGGGCATTACATAAACCCTGTGGCATATGTGTAGGCTGGAACAATACCTTTGAGGTAATTATAGAGCACTTTTCTTGTTCTGCCGCTGGCAACTCGATCTGCCAGTACCCCAATATCAAGTCCATAGCAGAGAAATACTTGGCCCCACCTAACTGTTCTAAAGCATCATCAATTCAACTTTTCTTTCTCGTTGCAAACACATTTGCAACCCATTCAATTCAAGACTAAATCTAGTTTGATAATCTCATAGAGGGGATTAGTCTGTGCCCATGTCAGGGAGCAGTTGGGCAAGCAAGGCAAGAGGAGCAGGCGGAAGGCCCGCGGCCTCTAACGTTTGAAAACGCCCTGGAGAATCCGGCGGAATAGAAAAAAATCTAAAAAAACTGGCAGTCACAATTTCCCCGGAGATACTCGCGTGGCAAGCACGATGCAACCAGTACATCAACACGCCACATTCCCAGCCACTTTTATCGGTGGAATTCGGAGTCCATGTGTATCTGGACATCCAAAAAACGGCCCTATGGGAAAAATTTTGTGAAGATGTACACAAAATTTTCCTGACCGCGGTGTACGTTGCACCTCACTCCATGTCGCGTGGTTAGCTGGACCTAGGTTTTGAAAGCAAAATAGCAGCAGACGAGGCTGCAGTGGTGCGCGTAGTGGTCAACCTCTTCAAAGGGCAACGGGTCATTGAAACTAAATGCACCAGATAGACAAAATCAAACCAAATTTTCCTCACATTTGACTTTTTGCCTACTATGGTAAAACGTGACATTTTGGAGCAACACCTGAAAGATGGTCTCGCCATATATGGCGAAATACAATCTTTCAAAATGCAACATTTCACGCTGATGCCACACCTGTGCACTGGCAAAGCCATCGCAAATCTGACCCCAACTGAGGAGATCACGAAGGACCTAACCCAGATCCCGCACTCCACCTTTATTGACATCGCAGGGCACACCACCCACCCATTCTGGGTAACTGTGGACAGTGCGCCCCCCATTTGCACCCACTGTGATGCGTTTGGCCATAAGGCACATGCGTGCCCCATCAAAGAGGGCGTTACATTCCAAGAGCACCCCTCGGTGGCCTTGGCCAGCGGAGAGGCGCACTACGAACCAACTGCAAGCACCAAAGAGGCTTTCCCATGGGGAGCACAAGGCTGCTACCTATTGGTAAAGCCCATCTCCCCGCAGGAGCAGAAGAAGGCCAAGCAGGCCCATAGGACCGCGGCCAAGGAAGCGGCCAAGGTCACCACCACCATCCCACACTCACAACGCCAGGAGGACATGGAGACCTTCGTGGTGGAAGCAACTTGTGAATCCATCACCCAATCAGATTGGGAGGCCCAAGCTGAATGGGCCACTCAATCTGAGGATCCGATAGGAGATTCAATCTCACCCAATCGCTGCACCCAAGCCCCAGTCGAAACTGACTTGGGACCTATCCCAACTGAAAAATTTTTTTTGCCCCACTCGACGGTGCACTGAACTTATCCGCACCACAAAAAATTCGTCCAACGTTGGGAAAACAAAAAGCGAAGGCCAAAGCCAACGCGACTCTTTCCACAAAAATTAACAAAAACCCCAATAGCGTTGCTGGTAATACCCACGCTGCTGTGAAAGCCCGTGGGGACCTGGAAGAGGCTGGTGGGCCAGGGGGCCCACCCCCTCACACCTAAGGTGCGAAGGGGAAACTTTCACTCTAGGGATGCTGAATATCGCCGGACTCAAGGCCTCCCCATCCTGGGCTAGGAAACTGAGTTTTTTACAATATAATTTACCCGTGGATATCCTGGCCATCCAGGAAACCCACTGTCCACGAGGTTCTGAGGAAGCTTGGAAAACAATGCTCCTACCATCCCTATCCTTTTGGTCGAAGCACTGTGGGGTGCTAATTCGGAAAAACAATTTTTTAAAATTTACATCTTCAGAAACATTCCTAAATGACCGAGTGCTCATTGTCACCTTCTCATGGGCTGATGTTGCACACACAATCGTCAACATTTACGCCCCAAACGGTGCACAAGAGTGTCAGGAATTTTTCTCATCGGTCAAATCTCTCCCGCTACCCCCCGATTCTTTGCTAATTGGTGACATGAACTGTTGGCTAACCTCACCAACGGACCAGTGGCTGCCCTCACCCCACGCCCCACAGGGTCATGTAGAACTACGCGTTCTAAAAGCCACCCTTGGGTTAATGGATGCGCTGCTGCAACATGCCCCACTGCTCGAAAACATGATGCGTCCCCACGTCCACAATGGCTAATTAAGGTCCATGACCCGCATTGACCTTATTCTAGTGCCAGCAAAATTCCAACCCCACATCTCCCAATTCAAAACAACGAAAATGGAATTCTCCGACCACCGACTGGTCTCGATAACATACCACTTACCCATCACAGTTGCAAAGGCCCCACATTGGTGCAAAATCCGCCCCCCAGAGCTTGCGTCACCAGGATTTTTCACATGGGTGGAAGAGGCAACTTTGGCGAAATTGTTTTTTGCACCGTTTTGTGCGGACCCCATTTCCACATGGGCAACTTTCAAAGAGGACACCATCCGCCATTCTCACCATCTCTCCTCCAGACGCTCATGAGCCACATCGGCGGTTATATCGCATGCACTGGCAGAATTGGCCCACTTGGAGTCCAACATTTCAGCCTCAGGATATAGCCCTGCATGGGGCCAGAAGTGGGCGGAGGCAGCAGCCCACCTCAACGCACTTGAAAGGCAACACAAACATCAGGTTTGTATCCAATACAGGGTCACACGCATCACTAAAGGCAACAAGTGCACCGCATACTTCTTCAAAAATTTTTTGCACCATGCCAGAGCGTGGCCTGCACACAGGTGTGAAGATCAGATAATTCTATTGTGGACACACCGGCCGAAGTGGCAATCGAAACGCAAAGATAATACTCCAAGTTATACCGAGCTGAACCAATTCAGCTGGCCGAAATGGCGGAATTTCTTGACAGAGCTCATATCCGCACCATTTTCCAATACCCGGAAATAATGAATTTAATTACTCTGAACGAATTATGGACTACCATTCATGGTGCGCCAAACCAAAAATGCCCAGGCCCAGATGGCATTCCATATTAGTTCTACAAAAATATTTCAAATATATATCCCCATTGCTGCTCGCCTCACTTAACCAAAGCCTGATGGAAATGCGCCTCCTACCAGGAGAACATGAGGCCTTTACAGTCACACTCTTCAAGAAAGGGGATAGGCTAGACTTAGCCAACTGGCGCCCCATTTCTCTAACAAACACAGACACCAAAATTTTAACAAAAATCATGGCTAACCATTTAGGGACTGTAGCATCTGCCACCATCTCTCCAGAACAATTCGGTTTCATCCCCAGAAGGTCGATTTGGGATAACGTGCACTCTGTGGCTAATGTGTGTCAGTCCACAGCCTCTGGGGCACTTGTATTATTGGACCAACAAAAGGCCTATGATAGAGTAAACTGGGAATACCTTAGGGCCTGCCTCCAACAATTCCGCCTACCTCCCCGCTTCATTAACTGGGTGATGCTGCTCACGGAATCTGCAACAATGGCTGTGCGCGGCCCAGGTTTCCTAACGGAAGTAGTCCGTCCTCAAAGGGGCTTGCGACAAGGGGACCCCCTGAGCCCACTCTTATACAACTTCAGCCTTGACCCACTACTGCGAAATGTGAATGCCCACCTCACTGGGGTCCATGTGCCAGGCCAAACCCCAGTCAAGATGATGGCATTTGCAGATGATTGCGTGGTGGGGTGTCTAATAACAAAGATGCACGCGCGCTTGAAGCCCTCATCCAGGAATATTCCTGGGTAAGCAACGCGGCACTGAATTCCTCCAAAACCAAAATCATCCTCCTTGGTCGGTTTCAGAACTGCTGGGCCCCAGCAAGTAGTTCCCAACCCAGCCCATCTGCTCGCCCAAGTCCACGCCTTACTAACTCAACACACACCACTCCACTGGTGCTCCCCTTTGTGCCATGACCTACCATAGGACTGGTACGCCATCTGGGCGTGTGGTTGGAGGCAGGAGGATACGCGTCAGCAGTAATGGAGTGCCATATACTGGACAACGTGACGAAGCGAATCGCCTCTCTCAGAGCCCACCCTACTACCCTCACTGGCAGGGTTGTTCTTGCCAACTCTATGCTCCTATACAAAGTCTGGTTTGGAGCCCACGCCATCCCCTTCTCCCCAAGCTTCTTCAAATCCCTGTATGCTTTGCTACAAGGTTGGCTTTGGTCAGGCCGCCCTCCACCAGTACGGCTAGAGGTCATGTTTGGCCCTCATCATCATAGTGGCATGGGCCTACTTGACTTCAAAGCCCATGCCGCCAAGATCCTAGGCACCTGGATTGCGGCCGTCACTGCTCCTACACTCCCATCCCAACACTGGTCCCGCGCGGCCTGCTCCAACTTCTCCCGAGCCTTGGGCCTCAACAATTCATCAAACCCCCACTCCCTGATGAAGTACCTCGCATCACACACATCGGCCACAGGTCCTCACGGGACCAAAACCCACTACAAACGAATCCTACTCTCCATGCGAAGCGCAGAGTGGAGAATTCGTATTAGTGGACATACAACCCAAAGAGGCCGCCCCTCTCCTCAGTTCACACAAGAGGTACAGGGGCTACCCATCCATGATGGCGTGATCCCCATTCGACCCCAAGTCCTATCCAGGGTGGACTACCTGGACATGATGGACATCCCTTATTCCACTGAGACCCAAAAGACTATCTGGAAATACGCACACCATCCTCTGTTGCAGCCTCAAGTCCGCTCCCATGTGTGGCGCTGCCTGAGGCGGGTGTATCGTACAGCTGAGCGCTCTAATGCTTTACACTCTTCCTGTGTCGTGTGTGGCCAGTATGGAACGCTGTTTCACCGCCTGGAGAAGTGCCCCACCTCTAAAGTAATATGGCGCAAAGTCCAACGTCTGCTAGGCCAGGATCAAACACATCCCTTCAGTCTGTCAAGAGATATGTTTGCTTCATCAATGGCCTCCCCCTCCCACCCTCCCTTCGTGCTCTGGTGGTTGCAATCGCCATGTGGACTATCCACACGATTGTCTTGGATGCCATCGCTGGCTCCATCCCCACCCTCCCAGAAGCTGTCCACAGATTCCGGTCTCATTTGGTGGATCACTTTCAAGCGTGGATGTTTGGATATCTCCCACCACGTCGCTGGAAGCTGGTCTCCTCCTGGTTCCCAGTCTGGTTCATCAAATCAGACCCCTTCCTCCACACGTGCTCAATAGTGGCTACGCCCCCTACACACGTTCCCTTATCCTTCCCATAAGTGGCGTTCCCGCTGGCAACAAGAGATAGCATCGCTTCTCTGGGGTGCCTCACCTGGTACTAAGTTTTGTCTCGTCTGAGTCATATTCGGAAGTGTCCGTTCCATGGTCTGCCTTCCCCGCAATAAATTTAAAATTTAAAGCATCATCAATTCGCTGGAGAGATTAAAAATCTTTTTAATGCTGTTAAGCTTCTGATAATCGATTACTACTTGATTGGAGCCACCTTTCTTTTTGATAATTAGCACTGGAGATGCCCAGGGACTTTTTTACGGCTCCAACATTCCCTGTTCCACTTGGTATCTATTTATGCAGATACAACTTCTTCTGCTGCCTTTGTCTGATGGATAGGTTATGGCCTGATAGGGGGGTGGTCTCCCATTTCCACCCAATGCACAGCCCCATGAGCACAACCCAAGTTGTGATCATCAGTTGCAAAAATGCTGTGGTACTTTCTAAACAGATCCATCACCCTATCCTTCTGATCCTTCAATAGACTAGTTAGCGCCTCCCGTGGAGCCACAGACATTATGCTGAAGGGGGTTTTTAGAGGCAAGCCAAGATCTTCTCGTGAACCAAAGTTGTGTATCCGGTGGACCTCATCAATAGGGATCAGGTGAAGGTAAGCCACCACTTGGTGCCTCCAAACCTTCATCACCTCCTTCTGTAGATTTGCTACCAACACATTCAATTCCCCCTGCCCTGGTAACAGTATTCCAGGAGCCACATGAGGTTTGAGCCGTGATTGGTGATAAGGCCCCACAACCTCTCCATACAGACCTCCCAGAATATCAATTTTTAGCTCTGTCCCATCTATGACCTGATTCCCCAAAGGGATAGTCCAAGCATTTGAAGCTCATAGCGGAATCCCTTTGTACTCATAAATCTGGTTTGGAAGCATTCAGGTC
>JAKSZP010006254.1:0-16072 GCA_022478985.1 Massospora cicadina | reverse complement strand
CGCCAATTTTTGTTATTCAAATCCAAGTCAGCTTCAGATACTACCAATACTTTGTTTGGGATTTTTGTTTTATTGGCAATAATTTTTCACCCTGAAATGCCCCAGTCCCCCCTGCTGATTGAGGTTCACTGGGGGAATATTCCCAACTCCGCTGTTCTCAGCATCGGGCCTTGTCCCAGAAGGTTGCGCTTGTTTCTGGGTGTCAGTGGTCATTGATCCTAGGGAGTCAACCCCATCATCCATGCTAGTCATTAGGGCTCCATGACCCATTGACGTGTTCACTCGTTTCATTGTTGTTCTTGTTGCCAGATTGTTACTTGATGTGCACATGGTAGAATGCCCTTCCCCATTTATAGTCATGTTGGGGCATGGGCCAGCGGGAAGGTCATCAGATATACGTCCATCTTAGCTTCCTTTATATTAATATATTTAAAATTACTATCTGCACAGGCAAGTCATCTGTTTCTAAGTGCTGCGCACAGATGGGTGGATAGACTTCCCTACGCTTGGTTGGTTGGCCTTTGTTCACTGCTCTATATAATTGCAGTGCGTTCTTGCATTTGGTTGCTCTCTCAGCTCTTGTTCAATTCATTTCTGCTATAAAAAGTGATATTTGTGAAAAAGAAGATTCTAATTGAGCCAATTATGATAGAGGAGGTATTTTTAAAATCAATTGGACTTTTGAATTAATGTTTTGATTTAGATAATCTTGTTAAATACCCAAATGACCACTAACCACTTAAAAAACCATTTAAAATATCAATTCAGCTGAATATCAAACTGCTCAGCTGTAAAAGTATAGTGAATACCATCAAAGTATATATATGACTTTCACTTGTTACATATAAAACTTTTTATTTTATTATTAACTTTTCTCTCTTGTTGCAATCACTTTTGCAACTTATTCAATTCAAGTCTGATTCTAGTTTGATAATCTCACAGAGGAGATTATTCTGCGCCCATGTCAGGGAGCAGTTGGGAAAGTAAGGTAAGAGGAGCAGGTGGTAGACCCACAGCCTCAAACGTTCGAAAAGGCCCTGGAGAAACTGGCAGAATAGAAAAAATTAATAATAAACTGGCAGTCACTATTTCCTCAGAAATCCTCACTTGGCAAGCGCGATGCAACCAGTACATCAACACGCCGCACTCCCAACCACTCTCATTGGTGGAATACAGAGTCCGTGTGTTTCTGGACATCCAACAAACAGCTCTATGGGAAAAATTTTGTGGGGATGTGCACACTTTTTCCCAACCGCGGTATATGTCGCACCTCACTCCAGGTCATGCAGTTGGCTGGACCTTAGTTTTGAAAACAAGGAGGCAGCAGATGAAGCTGCTGTGGTGCGCGTAATGATCAACCTCCCCGAAGGGCAACAGGTTGTCAAAACCAAATGTACCAGATGGACAAAATCCAACCAAATTTTCCTCACGTTTGACTTTTTGCCTACTACGGTAAAACGTGCCATTTTGGAGCAACACCTGAAAGATGGTCTCACTGTTTATGGCGAAATACAATCTTTTGAGATGCAATGCTTTACACTGATGCCACACCTGTGCACTGGCAAAGCCATTGCAGTTTTGACCCCAACTGAGGAGATCGTAAAGGACCTAACCCAGATCCCAAACTCCACATATATCAATATTGAAGGGCATACCACCCACCCTTTCCGGGTAACCGTAAACAGCACGCCCCCATCTGCACCCACTGTGATGCATTTGGCCATAGGGCACACACATGCCCCACCAAGGAGGGCATCACATTTCAAGAGCACCCCTTGGCAGCTATGGCCAGCGGAGAGGCGCACTATGAACCAACTGCAAGCACAAAAAGAGGCTTTCCCGTGGGGAGCACAAGGCTGCTACCTACTGGTAAAACCTATTTCCCTGCAAGAGCGGAAAAAGGCCAAGCAGGCCCGCAGGGCCGCGGCCAAGGAAGCGGCCAAAGTCACCACCGCTATCCCACACTCCCAACACCAGAGGACATTGAAACCTTTGCGGTGGAAGCAACTCAGGAAACCATCAACCAAACAGATTGGGAAGCCCATGCAATTGGGCCACTCAATCTGAGGATCTGATGGGTGACTCAATCTCACCCAATATTTGCAACCAAGCTCTAGTTGAAACTGACTTGGGGTCCAACCCCCATGAAAATTTTTTTTGACCCAATTGTTGGTGCACTGAACTCATCTGCACTGCAAAAAATTTGTTGACGTCAGGGAAACAAAAAGTGAAGGCAAAAGCCAACGCAAACCTTTCTGCTAAAATCAACAAAACTACCAATAAGCATTGCTGTAAACACCCACGCTGCCATGAAGGCCCATGGGGATCTAAAGGAGGCTAATGGGCCCGGGTGTAGACGCCCTCGCACCTAAGGTACAAAGGGGGAAACCTTCACTTTAGGGATGTTGAATATTGCCGGACTCAAGGCCTTGCCGTCCTGGGCTAGGAAACTGAGTTTCTTACAAAAATATTTACCCATGGATATCCTGGCCATCCAGGAGTCCCACTGTCCACAAGGTTCCGAGGATGCTTGGAAAACCAGCTCCTCCCATCCCTATCCTTTTGGTCAGAGCACTGTGGGGTGCTAGTTTGGAAAACAATTTTTCAAATTTTTATTGTCAGAATCCTTCCTCAATGGCCAAGTCCTCGTTGTCACTTTCTTGTGGGCCAACGTGGCACATGCTATCATCAACATCTATGCCCCAACCTGTGCATGAGAACGTCAGGAATTTTCTCGTCAGTCAAATCCCTCCCATTACCCCCAGACCCTTTCATAGTCAGCAATATGAACTGTTGGCTTAACACACCAACGGACCATTGGCCTTCCTCCTCCCACGCCCCCAGGGTCACATAGAACTTCGTGTTCTAAAGGCCACCCTTGGGTTAATGGATGCGCTGCCGCGGCAAGCCCCACTGCTCAAAAACATGATGCAACCCCATGTCCACAACGGCCAATTAAGGTCCATGACCCACATAGACCTTATCCTTACGCTGGCAAAATTACAACCTCACATTTCCCACTTCCAAACAATGAAAATTGAATTCTCCAACCACTGGCTGGTCTCGATGACCTACCACCTACCTGTCACAGTGGCTAAGGCCCCACATTGGTGCAAAATCCACCCTCCTGAACTTGCATCACCAGGATTTTCCACTTGGGTGTAATCAGCAACTTTGGCAAAAGATTTTGTTACACCGTTTTGCGCGGACCCCATCTCCACATGGGCAGCCTTCAAAGAGGATACCATCCGCCACTCTCGCCACCTCTCCTCCTGATGCTCGCGAGCCACATTGGCTGTCATCTCGCGCGCTCTGGCAGAGTTGGCACACCTGGAGTCCAACATCCCAGCCACCGGATACAGCCCTGCATGGGGCTGGAAGTGGAGGAGGCAGCCGCCCACCTCAACGCGCTCAAAAGGCAACACAAACATCAGGTTTGTGTTCAGTACAGGGCCAAACGCATTACAGAGGGCGACAAGTGCACCGCATATTTTTTTAAAAATTTCGCACCATGCCAGAGCGTGGCCTGCACACAGGTGCGAAGATTGGATGATTCCATCATGGATACACCGGCCAAAGTGGCAATTGAAATACAAAAAGTATTACTCTGAGTTATATTGATCCAATCCAATTCAGCCAGCCAAAGTGGCGGAATTTTTTTGACTGAACTCACATCTGCACCGTTTCCAAATACCTGGTAATAATGAATTTGATTACTCCGAACAAACTATGGACAGCCATCCGTGGTGCACCAAATTGGAAAGGCCCAGGCCCAGATACATTCCATATGAATTCTATAAGTCTTCAAATATATATCCCCACTGCTGCTTGCCTCACTTAACCAGAGCCTTAAGGAAACGCGCCTCCTACCAGGAGGAAAAGAGACCTTTAACGTCACACTCTTTAAGAAAGGGGACAAGCTAGAATTAGCCAACTGGCGCCCCATTTCTTTAACTAACACGGATAAAAAAATTTAGAAAAAATCATGGCTAACCATTTAGGGATTGTAGCATCTGCCACCATCTCCCCAGAACAATTCAGTTTCATACCCAGAAGGTCGATTTGGGACAACGTGCACTCTGTGGCTAACACATGCCAGTCCACAGCCTCTGGGGCACTTGTATTCTTGGACCAACAGAAGGCCTATGATATAGTAAACTGGGAACACCTCAGGGCCTGCCTCCATCAATTCCGCTTACCCCCTCGTTTCATCAACTGGGTAATGCTGCTCACAGAATCTGCAACAATGGCAGTACGTGGCCCTGGCTTCCTAATGGAAGTAGTCCGCCCTCAAAGGGCTTGCGACAAGGGGACCCCCTTAGCCCACTCTTATACAACTTTAGCCTTGACCCACTACTTTGAAACGTGAATGCCCAACTCACTGGGGTCCATGTGCCAGGCCAAGCCCCAGTCAAGATGATGGCGTTTGCAGATGACTGTGTGGTAGGGGTGTCTAATAATAAAGATGCACGCGCACTTGAAGTTCTCATCCAGGAGTATTCCCGGGTAAGTAATGCTGCACTGAACGCTTACAAAACCGAAATCATCCTCCTTGGTTGGTATCAAACCTGCTGGGCCCCAGCGACCAGTGCCCAGCCCGGCCCATCTGCTCGCACATGTGCTCGCCCTCACAGCTCACCCCAAACCACCCCACTGGTGCTCCCTTCGTGCCACGCCCTACCAAAGGCCAGTCCGCCATCTGGGCGTGTGGGTGGAGGCAGGTGGGTACGCATCAGCAGTAATGGAGAGTCATATTCTAGACAACGTGACGAAGCGCATCGCCTCCCTCAGAGCCCACCCTACTTCCCTTACTGGCAGGGTTGTTTTAGCCAACTTTATGCTCCTCTCCAAAGTCTGGTTTGGAGCTCACGCCATCCCCTTCTCCCCAAGCTTTTTCAAATCCTTTATGCCCTGCTGCAAGGATGTCTTTGGTCAGGCCGCTCTCCACCAGTACGGCTAGAGATCATGTTTGGCCCTCATCATCATGGAGGCATGGGCCTGCTTGACTTCAAAGCCCATGCTGCCAAGATCCTGGGCACCTGGATTGCGGCTGTCACCGCCCCTATGATCCCCTCCCAACACTGGTCCCACGCGGCCCACTCCAACTTCTCCCGCTCCTTGGGCCTTAACAATCCATCGAACCCTCATTCTCTGATGAAATACCTGCCTTCACACCCTTCAGCCACAGGTCCTCACGGGACTAAAACCCACTACAAACGAATTCTCCTCTCCATGCGGAGTGCTGAGTGGAGAATTTGTATTAGCAGACACACAGCCCAGAGAGGCCGCCCCTCTCCTCAGTTCACACAGGAGGTACAGGGGCTACCCATTCAAGATGGCGTGATCCCCACACGGCCCCATGTCCTATCCAGGGTGGACTACCTGGACATGATGGACATCCCTTACTCCATTGAGACCCAAAAAACTATCTGAAAATACGCACACCATCCTCTGTTGCAGCCTCAAATCCGTTCCCATGTATGGCGCTGCCTGAGGCGGGTATACCATATGGCTGAGCGCTCTAACGCTTTAAACTCATCCTGCGTCGTGTGTGGCCAGTATGGAACGCTGTTCCACCGCCTGGAGAAGTGTCCTACCTCTAAAGTGATATGGCGCGAAGTTCAACGTCTGCTGGGCCAGGATCAAACACATCCCTTCAGTCTGTCAAGAGATATGTTTGCTTTATCATTGGCCTCCCCCTTCCACCCTCCCTCCGTGCTCTGGTGGTTGCAATCGCCATGTGGACTATCCACAAGATTGTCTTAGATGCCATCACAGGCTCCACCCCCACCCTCCCAGAAGCTGTCCACAGATTCTGGTCTCATTTGGTGGACCACTTTCAGGTGTGGATGTTTGGATACCTCCCACTGTGTCACCGACAGCTGGTATCCTCCTGGTTCCCAGTTTGGTTCATCAAATAAGACCCTTTTCTCCACATGTGTTCAATTGTGGCTACGGCCCCTTCACACGTTCCCTCCCCTCCCCATAGTGGCATTCCCGCTAGCAACAAGAGATAGCATTGCTTCTCTGGGGTGCCTTCCCTGTTACTAAGTTTTGTCTCCTTTGGGTCAAATTTGAAAGTGTCCGTCCCATGGTCAGCCTTCCTCGCAATAAATTTAAATATATATAAAAATGAATGTCTGTCTGTCTGTATGTCCCAAATGCATTCCTATACCATTCATCCAATTGTGATGAAACTTTGGTGAGTTGTTTTGTGCATGCCTGATAAGGTTTATGAATTCTAAAAAATATTATTTTTATAGTAGAATAAAATTTTAAATTTATTGCAAGGAAGGCAGACCATGGGACAGACACTTCCGAATTTGACCCAAAAGAAACAAAACTTAGTAATAGGGAAGGCACCCCAGAGAAGCGATGCAATCTCTTGTTGCCAGCGGGAACGCCACTATGGGGAGGGGGAGAGAACGTGTGAAGGGGCCGTAGCCACAATTGAACACGTGTGGAGAAAAGGGTCTGATTTGATGAACCAAACTGGGAACCAGGAGGATACCAGCTGTTGGCGACGCGGTGGGAGGTATCCAAACATCCACGCCTGAAAGTGGTCCACTAAATGAGACCAGAATCTGTGGACATCTTCTGGGAGGGTGGGGGTGGAGCCTGCGATGGCATCCAAGACAATCGTATGGATAGTCCACATGGCGATTGCGACCACCAGAGCACGGAGGGAGGGTGGAAGGGAGGATACCATGGATATAGCAAACATATCTCTTGACAGACTGAAGGGATGTGTTTGATCCTGGCCCAGCAGACGTTGAACTTCGCGCCATATCACTTTAGAGGTAGGACACTTCTCCAGGCGGTGGAACAGCGTTCCATACTGGCCACACACGACGCAGGATGAGTGTAAAGCATTAGAGCGCTCAGCCATATGGTACACCCGCCTCAGGCAGCGCCATACATGGGAACGGATTTGAGGCTGCAACAGAGGATGGTGTGCGTATTTTCAGATAGTTTTTTGGGTCTCAATGAAGTAAGGGATGTCCATCATGTCCAGGTAGTCCACCCTGGATAGGACATGGGGCCGTGTGGGGATCACGCCATCTTGAATGGGTAGCCCCTGTACCTCCTGTGTGAACTGAGGAGAGGGGCGGCCTCTCTGGGCTGTGTGTCTGCTAATACAAATTCTCCACTCAGCACTCCGCATGGAGAGGAGAATTCGTTTGTAGTGGGTTTTAGTCCCGTATGGACCTGTGGCTGAAGGGTGTGAAGGCAGGTATTTCATCAGAGAATGAGGGTTCGATGGATTGTTAAGGCCCAAGGAGCGGGAGAAGTTGGAGTGGGCCGCGTGGGACCAGTGTTGGGAGGGGATCATAGGGGCGGTGACAGCCGCAATCCAGGTGCCCAGGATCTTGGCAGCATGGGCTTTGAAGTCAAGCAGGCCCATGCCTCCATGATGATGAGGGCCAAACATGATCTCTAGCCGTACTGGTGGAGAGCGGCCTGACCAAAGACATCCTTGCAGCAGGGCATAAAGGATTTGAAAAAGCTTGGGGAGAAGGGGATGGCGTGAGCTCCAAACCAGACTTTGGAGAGGAGCATAAAGTTGGCTAAAACAACCCTGCCAGTAAGGGAAGTAGGGTGGGCTCTGAGGGAGGCGATGCGCTTCGTCACGTTGTCTAGAATATGACTCTCCATTACTGCTGATGCGTACCCACCTGCCTCCACCCACACGCCCAGATGGCGGACTGGCCCTTTGGTAGGGCGTGGCACGAAGGGGAGCACCAGTGGGGTGGTTTGGGGTGAGCTGTGAGGGCGAGCACATGTGCGAGCAGATGGGCCGGGCTGGGCACTGGTCGCTGGGGCCCAGCAGGTTTGATACCAACCAAGGAGGATGATTTCGGTTTTGTAAGCGTTCAGTGCAGCATTACTTACCCGGGAATACTCCTGGATGAGAACTTCAAGTGCGCGTGCATCTTTATTATTAGACACCCCTACCACACAGTCATCTGCAAACGCCATCATCTTGACTGGGGCTTGGCCTGGCACATGGACCCCAGTGAGTTGGGCATTCACGTTTCAAAGTAGTGGGTCAAGGCTAAAGTTGTATAAGAGTGGGCTAAGGGGGTCCCCTTGTCGCAAGCCCCTTTGAGGGCGGACTACTTCCATTAGGAAGCCAGGGCCACGTACTGCCATTGTTGCAGATTCTGTGAGCAGCATTACCCAGTTGATGAAGCGAGGGGGTAAGCGGAATTGATGGAGGCAGGCCCTGAGGTGTTCCCAGTTTACTATATCATAGGCCTTCTGTTGGTCCAAGAATACAAGTGCCCCAGAGGCTGTGGACTGGCATGTGTTAGCCACAGAGTGCACGTTGTCCCAAATCGACCTTCTGGGTATGAAACTGAATTGTTCTGGGGAGATGGTGGCAGATGCTACAATCCCTAAATGGTTAGCCATGATTTTTTCTAAATTCTTTTTATCCGTGTTAGTTAAAGAAATGGGGCGCCAGTTGGCTAATTCTAGCTTGTCCCCTTTCTTAAAGAGTGTGACGTTAAAGGTCTCTTTTCCTCCTGGTAGGAGGCGCGTTTCCTTAAGGCTCTGGTTAAGTGAGGCAAGCAGCAGTGGGGATATATATTTGAAGACTTATAGAATTCATATGGAATGTATCTGGGCCTGGGCCTTTCCAATTTGGTGCACCACGGATGGCTGTCCATAGTTTGTTCGGAGTAATCAAATTCATTATTACCAGGTATTTGGAAACGGTGCAGATGTGAGTTCAGTCAAAAAATTCCGCCACTTTGGCTGGCTGAATTGGATTGGATCAATATAACTCAGAGTAATACTTTTGTATTTCAATTGCCACTTTGGCCGGTGTATCCATGATGGAATCATCCAATCTTCGCACCTGTGTGCAGGCCACGCTCTGGCATGGTGCGAAATTTTTTTAAAAAATATGCGGTGCACTTGTCGCCCTCTGTAATGCGTTTGGCCCTGTACTGAACACAAACCTGATGTTTGTGTTGCCTTTTGAGCGCGTTGAGGTGGGCGGCTGCCTCAACCCACTTCCAGCCCCATGCAGGGCTGTATCCGGTGGCTGGGATGTTGGACTCCAGGTGTGCCAACTCTGCCAGAGCGCGCGAGATGACAGCCAATGTGGCTCGCGAGCATCAGGAGGAGAGGTGGCGAGAGTGGCGGATGGTATCCTCTTTGAAGGCTGCCCATGTGGAGATGGGGTCCGCGCAAAACGGTGTAACAAAATCTTTTGCCAAAGTTGCTGATTACACCCAAGTGGAAAATCCTGGTGATGCAAGTTCAGGAGGGTGGAGTTTGCACCAATGTGGGGCCTTAGCCACTGTGACAGGTAGGTGGTAGGTTATCGAGACCAGCCAGTGGTTGGAGAATTCAATTTTCATTGTTTGGAAGTGGGAAATGTGAGGTTGTAATTTTTCCAGCGTAAGGATAAGGTCTATGTGGGTCATGGACCTTAATTGGCCGTTGTGGACATGGGGTTGCATCATGTTTTTGAGCAGTGGGGCTTGCCGCGGCAGCGCATCCATTAACCCAAGGGTGGCCTTTAGAACACGAAGTTCTATGTGACCCTGGGGGGCGTGGGAGGAGGAAGGCAATGGTCCGTTGGTGTGTTAAGCCAACAGTTCATATTGCTGACTATGAAAGGGTCTGGGGGTAATGGGAGGGATTTGACTGATGAGAAAATTCCTGACGTTCTCATGCACAGGTTGGGGCATAGATGTTGATGATAGCATGTGCCACGTTGGCCCACAAGAAAGTGACAACGAGGACTTGGCCATTGAGGAAGGATTCTGACAATAAAAATTTGAAAAATTGTTTTCCAAACTAGCACCCCACAGTGCTCTGACCAAAAGGATAGGGATGGGAGGAGCTGGTTTTCCAAGCATCCTTAGAACCTTGTGGACAGTGGGACTCCTGGATGGCAAGGATATCCACGGGTAAATATTTTTGTAAAAAACTCAGTTTCCTAGCCCAGGACGGCAAGGCCTTGAGTCTGGTAATATTCAACGTCCATAAAGTGAAAGTTTTCCCCATCACACCTTAGGTGCGATGGGGTGGGCACCTGGGCCCACTAGCCTCCTCTAGATCCCCATGGGCCTTCATGGCAGCGTGGGTGTTTACAGCAATGCTTATTGGTAGTTTTGTTGATTTTAGCAGAAAGGTTCGCGTTGGATTTTGCCTTCACTTTTTGTTTCCCCAACGTCAAACAAATTTTTTGCGATGCAGATGAGTTTGGTGCACCAACAATCAGGTCAAAAAAAATTTTCAGGTGGGTTGGACCCCAAGTCAGTTTCAACTGGAGCTTGGCTGCAAAGATCAGGTGAGATCGAGTCACCCCTTGGATCCTCAGATTGGGTGGCCCAATCGGCATGGGCTTCCCAATCTGATTGGTTGATGGATTCCCAAGTTGCTTCTGCTGCAAAGGTTTTAATGTCTCCTGGCATTGGGAGTGTGGGATAGCAGTGGTGACTTTGGCCGCTTTTTTGGCCGCGGCCCTGCGGGTCTGATTGGCCTTTTTCCACTCTTGCGGGGAAATAGGTTTTACCAGTAGGTAGCAGCCTTGTGCTCCCCACGGGAAGCCTCTTTTTGTGCTTGCAGTTGGTTCATAGTGCGCCTCTCCGCTGGCCATAGCTGCTGAGGGGTGCTCTTGGAATGTGATGCCCTCCTTGGTGGGGCATGTGTGTGCCTTATGGCCAAATGCATCACAGTGGGTACAGATGGGGGCGTGCTGTTTACGGTTACCTGGAAAGGGTGGGTGGTATGCCCTTCAATATTGATATATGTGGAGTTTGGGATCTGGGTTAGGTCCTTTACGATCTCCTCAGTTGGGGTCAAAACTGCAATGGCTTTGCCAGTGCACAGGTGTGGCATCAGTGTAAGGCATTGCATCTCAAAAGATTGTATTTCGCCATAAACAGTGAGACCATCTTTCAGGTGTTGCTCCAAAATGGCACGTTTTACCATAGTAGGCAAAAAGTCAAACGTGAGGAAAATTTGGTTGGATTTTGTACATCTGGTACATTTGGTTTTGACAACCTGTTGCCCTTCGGGGAGGTTGATCATTACGCGCACCACAGCAGCTTCATCTGCTGCCTCCTTGTTTTCAAAACTGAGGTCCAGCCAACTGCATGACCTGGAGTGAGGTGCGACATATACCGCGGTTGGGAAAAAAGTGTGCACATCCCCACAAAATTTTTTCCCATAGAGCTGTTTGTTGGATGTCCAGAAACACACAGACTCTGTATTCCACCAATGAGAGTGGTTGGGAGTGCGGCATGTTGATGTACTGGTTGCATCGCACTTGCCAAGCGAGGATTTCTGGGGAAATAGTGACCACCAGTTTTTTTATATTTTTTTCTATTCCTCCAGTTTCTCCGGGGCATTTTCAAATGTTTGAGGCCGCGGGCCTACCACCTGCTCCTCTTACCTTACTTTCCCAACTGCTCCCTGATATGGGCGAGACTAATCTCATCTGTGAGATTATCAAACTAGAATCAGACTTGAAATGAATAAGTTGCAAAAGTGATTACAACGAGAGAAAAAAGTTCATTTTTATATATACTAGCAGAATACCCATGCTTTGCAACGGAGTTTCATGTTGTACATAATGAGAATGTTAGTTTAATTAATAAAGTTCAATTAAAGTAGGTTTTTTATAAATAAATAGCTGTTGCCCACAACTTTGTTTGCGTTTTTTCAAAATTAATGTGATAATAATAATATGAGTACCCAACATGCATTGCAATGCCACTTAAAGATAGAAAGTATTTGTGCTTTAATTCTGTTTATTGAAGCGCTTTTGGATACACAATATTTTTTGTTTTTCCATCTGGTGAATACATGAATAAATCAGAAGGTTTTCTGACATGTGAGCAGGCCACATACAGCTGTCCATGTGAGAAGCATGAAGTTTTTTAAATCTATTTCACACACTTGTAGTGATTGTCCCTGTGCTTTGTTGATAATCATTGCAAATACAAGTCGCACTGGAAACTGCAAACGTCTGAATTCAAATGGAATATCTGTTGGAATCATTAGGATGCGTGGCAACAGTACATATTCTCCTTTAAATTTTTCATTCAAGATTGTAGCTTCAATGAGATTGTTCATCATCTTTTTCACTGAAAGCCTGGTACCATTGCAAAGCTGTGGTGGATTGATGTTTCTGAGAAGAATGATAGGCACACCAAATTTCAATGTTAAAACATGCAGCGGCATACCTGGCAAATCAAGTGAATTCAAGAATTCAGTTGGATAATTGATAACTTCATCTTGATTCATTACAGTATCAATGGACTTATATGTTGTCGCTTCACCTGGTATTTCATTTTGAATGCTGAAATTGATGGCATTGACGTCATTGTTTTTGGCTGTTAGTATAACATGTGAACTTAGCTACTAATGATTTTTGTAATTCTGTGCAATATTTGGGAAAACTCTGTGAATAAATTCATCTGTGGTTGATGTGATTTTACAGAATTTTGTTGGCAATGTGATACAATGTGTGGATTCATTGATTACCATTTTCCCATTCCCAATATCCAACAATTTTTTTTCAAAATGTTCAGCTGACATCATGTTGTAGATGTACACACATATTGGTCTTCAAAGTTAATTTCTGTATGTGTTGCCATAAAACTGATGATTTGAGACATGCATTAAGTTCATCAGCGGATGTTGAACGTGGTATAACTGGTAGAATTTGTCGAAAATCACCAGATAATAAAATGATTGTGCCACCAAAGAGCTGTTCATTTCCTCTCAAATCTTTTAGTATATTATGAAGTGCTTACAATGCTTTTTTGTGTGCCATAGTACATTCATCCCATATAATGAGTTGACATGATTGGAGTACTTTACCCATTCCAGAATTTTTCTTGATATTGCATGTGGGTGTCTCAATGATTTGCATATTCAATGGCAATTTCAGTGCTGAATGTGCTGTTTGGCCACCATCCAAAAGAGTTGCCACAATTCCAGATGATGCAATTGCCAGTGCAATATTTTTTTTGTGATCATATGGTTGCCAAAATAAGTGAAATGAGAAAAGTTTTGCCTGTGCCTCCAGGCGCATCTAGAAAATACAATCCCCCACTTAGGCTTGTAATTGCATGCATAATTCTGTCATACACTATGCGTTATTATGGAACCAATTTTGGAAGATTCATTTGAACAAATGTACCCAATTCATAAATATCAAAGTAGGTTTCTCGTTGCAAATCACAATCAAAAAGGACATTTGCGTATTGATTTGGCGCAGCCATTCCCAATTGTACCAGTGCTTTGTTAGCAATTGTTAAACATGTGTCCTCAATTGAAACCAATGTCTCATTATACATGTTTGGTGTGATTGAATGTCTGAATTTTGATTCATTGTGTGCAAATGATGTAGGATGTCTTCACTCATGTAGACTTTGCATTTTTCCCAAAGATCTTTTGGATTTGATGGGAAGCTTGTTTTCAATATAATTGCAAATAATGTGCATATTTGCTGTGGGTGAGAAATATTTGATGCATTAGCGAGTGAAGTGTACCAAAGTGCATCATTTTTAAGAAGATTTAATTCTTGGAAAGCTTCACAATAAGTGGCACATACTTGACCGTTTACTGTTCTCAATCCTTGGAAGGATGTCAGCCCACATACATTGATTAACAGTAATTGTAAGTAAAAGCATTCAGCATTGTTTGGGTGAACATGTACAGATGGCCTAACGCAGCAACTGAATATAAGTTGGGATATCCTTCAACTGCTTTGCCTTGATTGCGACGTTAAAACTTTTTTTCTGATGCATTCCATGTGTAGTATATTAGCACTTCAGAGTAAAGTAGCATCTTTGCAAACATATCATCCCTTTGCAATGAGAAAAATGCAGTTAATGTTGTTGGTGGTGACAATGCTCTTGCATGTGCTTTTTCTGTTGTGAAGTACACACGCTGTCCATTTTCAAGGCGCACTGCCAATAGAATAACTGTTGGATATCATTCATAGATAGGAAATGATAAAATGCGCCATGCTGCTTCATTGCTACTAATGTAGCGTCCCAGTTGATATTGGTTAATTTCATTGATAAATGAAGTTGCATTTCCCACTCCAAAAACTGCCATATCACTTCCTTTGTTGACATATTTGCAAATGTACTTGATTGATTTCACCAAGTTGCAATACTCAACATTGATGTGTGCTTTGAATATTTTTGAGAGTAATGGTGAATAAGGTATAACCTGACGATTATTAACTTCAACATCATTGTTTTGTACTCTTAAAGGGATGGATTTGCCACCATCTTCAGTTGATCATCGACAATAGAGTGGATATCCATCATTGCCAGTGATAGTCTCTGCAAGTTAGTCTCTTGGGTATCGTTTTGTGCATTTCCCATTAGACATGCATGGTGAATTATTATTTAGTAAGCCACATGGACCATGGATCATGTTTTTGGTGACAACTTCAAATAAGTTTAGATCAATGTTGACATCTGGTATTTCTGCTGAGATAACTTGATCAATATGATCTGGTGTGACTTTTTCAATCAACCAAATCAAAATGTGTGCATGTGGCAATCCCCTTTTTTGCCATTCAACAAAATACATCCAACATCATGTCTCTCAAAAAACATGATTCTTAACAATGAAATCCATTAAAGATTTCAATTTTTGTTTGAACACACGTGCAGAAATATCATGATAATCTGGTGTTGATTGTCCATTTAACAAAAGTTCTTTTATTTCATCCCACATAGGATTGCATGTGAATGTAATAAACAGATCTGGGCGGCCATATGAGTGAACATATGTCATTGCATCTTATGCATATTCATGCATGTGGCGTGGACTCCCTGTAAATGTGGCTGGTAGTATGACTGTTTTTCCCAAATTATTGGGATTCACATTGCCATCATTAACAACTGCATCACGTAAATGAATGTACTCTTCAGAACGCAATTTAGTTTGATTTAATCAAATGTAGAGGAGTCAATCAGTTTTGATTTTTGCATACATATTGACAATGGATTGATGGAACAATTGTTGATATTTCAAGATATGATTTTCAGCATTTTCACGAATCATCAATCGCTATGAATAGTAATCCATGGTACTGACTTTCTTATTTGTTTCCTCATTTGTTTGTGGATTTCTCAATTTGATATTGAATTAATATCCATCTTCTCCTTGCCAAAATAAAATTGGATATTGTAATTTATCATATGAGCGATGAGTTTCTGAGACTCGCTAAACATCACCATTTTTATAATGAAGAATTATATCACGTGAGTTAAATTCTTCATCAACTATAATGATTGCCACTTCATCAATTGTAGGTGCATTTTACTGTCTTTCATGTTGCCCAACAGGTGCTTTGTCTTCTCCAACTACAACTTTGTAGTCATCAGATGGAATTTGTTCAAGAGCAGTTCTGAACAATCAAACTAATTCAATGTGCTAATCAAATAAAATTTGTAATACAGCAACAATTTCTCATTTAGTTCCTGTATTGAATTGACAACGTTGATTGATTTGTTCATCAGTGTTTCCCATGAAATAAATTTGAAGAAATTTATGATCTGCATTAGAAAATGGTAGTAGTTATTGTTGAGTAATTGACTGTACCTAATCGTTGGATATTTGATAGGGACATAATAAGGTTAGCTGTTTAAAAACTTACTATGGATCATATCAGATATCAGCAACTATGGACCAGGTATATTCTAAGCTTATGCAAAGCTTAGAATCCGCGGCATAACAATTTCACTTAATTATATCTGACTATGATGACATGGGCTCAAAGGCTTTTCTGGTTAGGTTGGACTTAGATTAAGTTTTGACTTAATGACTTGGGCACGTGGGCTTTATTGGTCTGTCAAAATTAGCTTTTAATGTCAGTCAATTTTTTGATCAAATTAATTACTGATTAGTGATATGAATTGCCTTGGTATGTGCTGCCAATTGCATGTGAAAGTGAATCAGTTCAGCTATTTTGAAGATATGATGAAACACCATCTCAAGGATGATGATGGTGTTTGCTCTGACTCTGAGGCTGAGCATGATGCCCTGAGTTGAAGTATTTGTAGACATCATTACAAAC